>OVAX01003495.1:0-19257 GCA_900406405.1 Lepidium africanum | reverse complement strand
CAGCACACTTATATATATATATATATAAAATATATATTTCCACTAGGAGGAAATACAACATAAACATATACTATATTCAATCCACATAATCAATTTCGTTTCATTGATTAGATTGACAAATTATTCAATAAGCTTTAGGTCAACTGGTCGAATTAGCACTTGTAGTGCTTTTCTGCCCCGCATTAAATTATAGAGAATCGCATTTCTTCCATATAATACTTATTATCAATTAGGTGAATTTATTATAAATCATGATTTATTTTATACGACTACTTATAATCAAAATGTAGTGAAAAACTGTAAATATAGATATTTAACCACATTTACCAAACCACATAATATAAGTTATACAATAGAATCTCTTTAAATTAATACTTGATTCATTTAACTTCTATAAGATAATATAATTTTATAGTTCCAAATTAAGTTTTTGATTCAATTAATACATCGATAAATTAATAATTTATATAAATTAATAAAAAAATTTATAATTTGAGTGTGGTCCCGACATTCATGGTTTTACTGTAACTCGTATAATTGAATTTTTACTCAAAAGTCCTAAAATGCAAGTACGTGAATATATATACTAACGTGTGGATGTCTCTTTCTATTCAAGTCTACAATTTACAACTACTATTCCATATCGCCTAATCAATTTTGTCGTATAATTGATCCAAATAACAAAAATGATACTAGTTCTGAGTAGACGTGGCTCGTGCATGACATGTCTTTTGTAATTGACAAATAGAATCAGAATTCAGAAAGTGGGTAGTTACGTCAGTGTGAGGATGGATTTACATAACAATATATAGACTTGTGGTTGGAATTGCGTGACATGCAAACTTAGTTCTGCTTCACCAACCAAAATGCAGTTTCACTTACTAACTATATATTGACTATAGGTACTTAACTAAACTAAACACTAATTAGTTAATCATTTAAAGTGTTGTGTAATGGGATAGTTATAGTACTCTTCTTTTCCTTCACCACTCACACCAATATGCAACTATAACTTAAATTCATCGCAATATTTATTGGATCAATTTGGTGCCATTAATTGTACAGTCTCAAAAAAATAAAATACTATAATAATCAGGGATTCTGAAAGTGATGTAATTTCCACATGATATTTTCGAGGCTTTAACGGTGAGTTTGGATTATAAATCGAGTTTTGTCAATTTAGTTGTAGAAAAAAATTAGGGTATTTGGTACCAAATGGAAGAGCTGAGTTTGTTTTTGGATGATTAAGAGCTGAATTTCTTATCATTTAAGGTATCTACATTGACCATACACAATTAACTATTGTACCTCAATTTTCAAGATTGTCCATTCAAGCACTTAGCACTATGAAAGTTGGTTAATTTCCTTACGTAATTTGATAACTGTAGACTTTGAATCCTTAATCAAACTTGAGGTTAATAACTTAAAATTCTCTCTTTCTCTTTCAATCTAGCTCTTATACATAATTTCAGGGACATGCTCTTTGATTAACTTCTTACTATACAATACTATAATGAATATAACGATTTTTCTGTTTGCCACCTAATTCTATATACTTTTTAAAAAACTCTAATAAACGTTTATTAGAGTTGCAAATACGGGAATATTCATAACAAACATTAGACTAAACACATGGAAGAGATAATATCCCAAATCAAGAGGATAAATTAGTTCCTTATTCCAAATTCACAGAGATTAAGATTTCGAGTCTAACTTCGAGATTATAAAATAATTGTGTTGGTATTTTCTCAATATATATAGAATTATGGGTTTCCAACTCAAAACCAATTGGCAATGAGTTGAGAGGTCCAAATTCCATATATACTAGAGTCAATTTCCCATTCTTAGCGATATGAGATATTTTCACACCTCCCTTCGAGACAATAGCCCGTCTAGCCATTAGTCTCGACAATTCAATTTCGAGTCAGATTAATCGGGCCTCTTTCGATTGGCCGGATAGGTTCAGGTGGGGCATGTGTGTTCAGGCTCTGACACCATGTAGAATCGTGAAGTCTGAGAATTTCTCCGTGTGTGTATTCCATTATCGTGATGTACATATACAAGATTTACATTGAATTGAGAAGCTAAAGACTAGGCTAAAAATACGTAAGAGATCAACAAGAAATAGAAATAGAATCCTCTGTTGAATTGAATACTAAGATTTAAACTCCAAACCAAATATAACCGAGCTTTAACCAAGATGAACCAATATTGATCGTTATGCTCCAATACCCCCCCCCTCAAACTGGAGCATACAAGTTTTGTATGCCCAGCTTGTTCCGAAAATATTTGAAATCATCACGTCTAAGGGGTTTAGTTAAAATGTCAGCAAGTTGTTCATTCGAAGTCACATGTGTGAAATGTATGTTACGAGCAGTTACCTCATCACGAACGAAGTGACAATCAAGTTCAACATGTTTCGTTCTTTCATGAAAAACATGATTAGTGGCAATGTGAATAGCAAATTTACTATAACAATGCACTGCCATAGGTTGATCATGTTTGACTCCGAGAGTGTTTAGCATGCTCTTGATCCAAAATCAATTCTTGAGTAAGAAAGGTTATGGCTCTATATTCAGCCTCAACAGAAGAACAACTTACAGTTTCTTATTTTCGAGTTTTCCAGGAGATAGGAGAGTCTTCTAGCTGAACAAAGTAACTTGGCTCTGATACTATGTAGAATTATGGGCTTCAACCTCAAAACCAATTGGCAATGAGTGGAGAGTCCCAAATCCATATATACTATAGTCAATTCCCTATTTTTACCGATGTGAGATATTCTCACAATATATGTGAGTTATTTTAACAATAATGATCTAAGCTAAGCACACTAATCGAACCACAGTAGCTTTAATTCATTATAGAAAATACGGCTATATTTTATGGAGATTTTTTTTTGGAAAACGATGGTAATGGTATCTAACCAATTTCGGACAAATCTCCGGTTTCATCCTTAGTTATTTCTGACTACTTCTAGTAAGATCAAACCCGGAATTCCTTAGAACTTTTTTTGATAAAGGAGTTCCGTAGAACTTACTTGCAAGGATTATGGTTAATATGTTCAATAAACGAACTATTCACTATAGTAGTAAAGTTTTACGTACAAATATATAGTCCAAAATTCCAAATTTTCTAGTGTGTGTATATATATATATACATATATATAGCTTTATCTTCTAGTGTATATATATATTTACATATATATGTATATTCCAACTTATGTAATTAAAACTGTAGTTTTATCTCTTTAGTGTTATTTAATGACAAGGAGAATTAACTTTTGTGATATTTTTGTACCAAACTACTAGACTACTAGTAGTTTTCAAAAATTAAGATACATGTGAACATGGGACATGATTAAACAAAAGAGAATAAGCAAATGACAAATCAATATTAGCATGGGAACAAATTACGAGGTGAAACTTCACATTCCACTCATTTAGAATTAGAATAAAGAAATGAATAAGAAAAAGTGAAAGATCGATAGGTTAACTGTGGTTAATCATTATGTGATATTAGTTAATCCATCAATTTTGTACCCAAAAGCATGATTAAACATAGAATTTCGAGAAATAAAACATCATTATTAATGTTGAAACACAAAGATCCCATCAACAGACAAGTGATTCCAACAGTGCTTGTAGGGTAACAACTTTAATATTAAACTATATAGTAAGAAAGTAATTAAAATAAATTGCCATTTTTATTTAACATAAAATGTCATTGCTCCATTGTACCTGGGCTGTCTATCTCTGTATATCAAATATCAATATAATTCAGTTTCAGATGGAAAAAAAAAAGAAAGAACTTATACGTATATTTTTCGTGCAAAGAAACATCGTACTCTTTTTTGTCAACATGCATATACTATAAAAAGCATAATACTTTTATTTATTTATAATTAAAATATATGTATTTATTTATAAAATATATGTTGCTAAATCAAATATGTGTACATAATCCAACCATCGCCTTTTTGCTGGGAGTTGATATTCCAAACTGTCACGTGAACTTTCCTACTTTCAATATTAATTTTCCTACTAAGAAAAAGAGAATTCGAACTCTTAAATTACTCGATATAAAACCATAACCATAACCAAACCACTTTTGAACCTCAGTTAATTTAGAACCAAAAAAAAAAAAAATCACAATACGATTGCATGTGGCATTTAACATACTGGCAGGTGATAAGTCCATTAAATTTAAAGATTGAGTCTTACTGTATATATTATTTAGAAATTTGGCTAATGGATCGGTCTTAAAAAAAAAAGCCATGATACGATTATTTTTTGACATTGACTTATTGATCACCAATGGAACAAATACCAAATAATATAGTAGGAGAACAATGAGAGTACGACGATTTCATATGGTTTTGGTATTGGTGGTATAAAGTGTTTTTAACTATTTTTGATTTATGGAGAATTATTAGTTTTGAAATAGACATTGATTGGGCAACGGAGAGAGGTGAATAAATGTAATGAAGGTAAAATGTCACACATTGTTTCATAAAAGTATGCTTGCCTCCTCTTGCCTCCTCTTACTGTACTTCGACTTACTAATATTTAAAAATCGAAAATATTTAAAAATAATATTCATCGCTAGTTGTTTTTTAGCACATATTTTATACCATTAATTAAATTATTACCTAATACTATAAGGAAAATTCGTGATGTATTTTTGTTCTAAACATACAAAAAACATTTTTTGTTAAATGCATATTAAAACATTAAAATGTAAATCATAAAACAACGACGGGAACGTCCAGATTATTGGGGTTGGCATTATTCGAAATCTGGTCGTTATTCAGTAAAATCTGGATATAAATTAGAGGAAAGTAATACTATGTTAGATACGGTTCACTATGGGCCAAATTTTTGGGTTTTATACTCAAAAATTTGGAAATTAGATTGCCCAAATAAAATAAAACATTTTATATGGCAAGCTTTATCAGGATGTGTTGCTGTTAAAAGGAATCTGAGTAATAGACCTAGATGTAGTAGATGTGGGAATGAGGAGGAAACCATTAATCATGTTCTGTTTGAATGTCCCCCGGCAATTCAAGTATAGGCATTATCCTCTATTCCTTCCCCCATTGATGTTTTCCCGGGAGTTTCAATTTGGTATAACCTGGAGTTCTTGTTCTCAAGACTTCAGGGCCCTATGAATGTCAAAGTTTTTCCCTGGCTGGTATGGTTTCTATGGAAAGACAGAAATGAGAATTGTTTTGCTGGGACAAGTAAAGATCCCCGGGAAATGATAAACCAGGCGGAGCAAGAAATGAATGAATGGACACAAGCAAGGGATAAATTAAATCATGTTAGCCAACCAGGATCACGAAGCTCGGTTCCAATTTGGTCAGAGGTGTCTCTACCTTTGACTGTCAACCCAACGTTTAGGGGTTATAGATGCTTTGTGGATGTCTCTTGGAAAAGCTCAGATCTTATATCGGGTCTGGGCTGGTTTTATTTTTCAGACGACGCACATGGAGGCTGTACGGGGGCACGACAAATACGGCGAAGTCTTTCGGCTTTGCACTCGGAGGTGGAGGCTATCCTTTGGGCTATGGATTCTCTGATATCTTCTCAGTGCTTTGAAGTGGAGATAGCAACAGATTGTTCGGATGCTATGAAGTTGCTTCTCTACCCTGAAGATTGGCCGGCGTTTCAACTGTACCAGGAGGAGTTTCACAGGTTGAAATCTTTGTTTAGTGCTTTTTCTCTCCATGTAATTTTGCGCTCTCTAAACCATAAGGCTGATGCTCTCGCTCGTTCTTCTCGAGAATCACCTATTGGTTTCGAAATGTAACTTTTATTTTCACTTCTCTGGTGATTATCTAAGCTTGTTGACAAAAAAAAAAAAAAATCCATAAAACAACGTTAAACATTAAGAGAAAACGCTTGATTTCTGAAGGAATGGTGATAAATTCTAAACTGGTAAAAAGCCTTTTATAAATCTGTCAGAAACCTATCAATAATTTTTTACGGATTTTGACATACATATTTCTCCGTTTGTTACTGTTTACTATTTCCATTTTATCAAAAAATTTAACTCGTTCTCCAAACCCGAAATAATATTATGTGGAAATATACAATTCTCTTGAATTGAAATCAATGTTTTATCTAAAGTTTTCACAGATCTTTAACCATTATATTTTGTTCAAAATTTATCTTTCTAACTTTCTGTAAAATCCATGACACATTGACACTTGCATTCGACTTTAGGAGCATGTTATAGATCACATCCACAAGGATTTTACATCTTTTATGCAGTTTTACCCTTTATTTCCAGAAATACAAGTTAAATAACATATACTATGCAATATAAACTAGCATCACAAATTTTCAAAGTCATAAATAATATATAGGGTATGAAGTAGAAGTTTTCGAGACAAGAAATCAAAATCTATTCTAGCTTTAAATTTAGAAAATCGAATGTACTGTGACCTTTTCAAAAATATGAATAAAAACTATGCTGCATAGTATTTTATGATTTCGCATGATTAACTTACATTTTAAAAAAAATAGATTGGTAAAATCTCAAGAATTGGTCATTCAAAACCTTATATGCAATTATGATAAACGATAATATAATAATGGAATGTATTTTGGTGTAATTTTTACATTACTGTATATTTCGTTTATTTCAATTGTATAAAAATCCATATTCTCCATACACCACTTTTGAGTAGACTAATCCACATAAATTCAAATTCTGTAATAAGTAATTGCAAGAAAAAATGATAATCCTCCACTAAACCCGTTTATCTACGTTAGTATACATTTTCTTTGCCTTTTATACATACACATCACATGACACGTCAAAAGGAACATAACTTACGTCAGAATCTACGTATGATCAAAATTCAAATTAAAAACATAAGTTAACTAAATTAGTAATTCCATAAAGACACTTTAATGCATGATAAGATCCAACTTCTATATTTAAATAATAATTTCTCCCTTTTTTGAGGCTCTGTGTCGTCTACTTCAACCACCATTATAAATAATCTCATTGCTTAGTTTCTTCTTCTAAGTTGTAACCATTTACAATACAACTTCCAAAAAGATATCTTCATCATCATCAATGGAGACTAAGAAGGTAAATCTTTCGATTAATGGACAATCAAAAGTTCCTCCAGGTTTCAGATTCCATCCTACTGAAGAAGAACTTCTCCATTATTATCTTCGTAAGAAAGTTAACTCTCAAAAGATCGATCTTGATGTCATTCGTGAAGTTGATCTCAACAAGCTTGAGCCTTGGGATATTCAAGGTTTCTTCTTAAATAACACTTTTAACTCTCTCTCCTTCTTTCTTCTATATTCCTCTAACCAATTTGGTAAGCAAATGCAGAAGAATGTAGGATCGGTTCGACGCCTCAAAACGATTGGTACTTCTTTAGCCATAAGGATAAGAAGTATCCAACTGGGACTAGGACAAACCGAGCAACAGTTGCCGGATTCTGGAAAGCTACTGGACGTGATAAGATCATCTGCAGTTGTGTCCGGAGGATTGGATTGAGGAAGACACTCGTGTTCTATAAAGGAAGAGCTCCTCGTGGTCAGAAATCTGATTGGATCATGCATGAGTATCGCCTTGATGATACTCCAGGGACTAATGTAAGCATGCGCATACATACATATATATTCAAATACATATATACACGTATATATATATATATATATTCATATACATATATATATATATATATCACTATTATTCATTTTAGGTTGCAAGAGACATATTGTTATAGTCAAAGAAGCGAATTTTTCTGTTGCCTATTATGTATGGACCAGGCCACGTTTTAGTAATGGAACTTTATTATCCAAATAAAGGAAAAATATATTGAAAATTCTTTTATAAATTCACGTATATTTTGGTTTACAATTATAAAAAAATCAACACAGCAAATAGATATGAAATTTAAAATGTACTAAAAGCTAATAAAAGTTTGAAGTTTTGAAGTACTAGCTAGTATCAATCAAAACCTCATTACGTCTTATCTTATTTAATTTTTTCGGTATAAAGGATAATCCAAGCGAACCCAACAAATTCAAATCAAAACTTCATCATTTCTTATATAATTTATTGTATTAATTTTTATTATTTTGGTATAGAGTGTAATCCAAGCAAACCCCACAAATATAAATCAAGACTTTATCATCTCCTATTGGATTTTTTTGTAAGACCGATTTATTGTTAATTAGGGCTATTCTGATGCTGTAACCGAAGATCCAGTGAGCAATAACGAAGAAGGATGGGTGGTATGTCGAGTGTTCAGGAAGACAAACTATCAAAAGATCGACGACTGTCCAAAATTCACTCTATCTCCATCACCTGATGACACAGAAGAAGAGAAGAGACCAAACTTTCACAACCCCAAAAACGTTACCGTTTTAGACCATGTGCGTCTCCACATGGACCGTACCGGTTCTAACATTTGTATCCCCGAAACCAAAATGACAATCACAACTCAACATCAAGATGATCTCTCCTTCATGCAACTTCCAAGTCTTGAAACACCCAGATCCGAGAACCCAATCGACCAAAGCTTCATGACTCCTAACCAACAACTCAATTCCTCTCCGGTTCAAGAGATGATAACTAGTAGACCGGTTTGTACTAATTGGGCGAGTCTTGACCGGTTAGTGGCGTGGCAATTGAACAATGGTCGTCATACATGTGATCGTACGAGTTTTGATGAAGAAGATGGAGATGGTGATACTATGATGCAACGAATGGATTTTCATTGGAATAATGATGATAATGTTGATCTTTGGAGTACTCTCACTGAGTCGTCTTCGTCTTTAGACCCTCTTCTTCATTTATCTGTATGATTATATGTATACATACGCATACACATAAAAATACTTTCATGTAATATAAAGATAAAGTTTGTTTAAAATGTCTAATGTTACATGATTTCACTTCTTGATTTTTGAAGTCTAACATTTGTTATTTGTAGAAGCAGAAATCTTAAATATTAAAATTATAAATGACAGAATATTCCTATGTATATAACTCGAAAAACAACTTTTTCAGCTGCTTGCTACTAAGCATTCTATAGAAGTCAAATCCAAACTTCGCACCTTTCATTCTTATTCGATTGTCTACAAGTCTTACATGCATGAAAGTGGGAGAAAACATGCACTCGAATTGGATGAAACAAAGAATATATATAATATGCATATATCAATAATATATTCTTAAGGTTTGGTATATATAATTAAATTTGCTCATGTAGAGAAGCATTGAGTGTTCTGTAGATGATTCGACCATCAAGCGATCGAGCTTGAGCTTAAACTAAACAATCCAAGCTTTTGCAAATGTTTGGTGAAAGGCTCGTTACCCCAAAATCTATTTGTCACCTTATTAATGGCAGAGTCTTTTGAAGGATACAAATACGTGTGATCCTTCCGATGGTTTCATAACGCTCAAGTTTAAAGTGAGAAAATGTCGTTGGACGGAAAATTAATTTACGGAACTTAAGCATGAAGAAAATACACGATATATAAAATTTAAATTTTATTAATATAAATTTCTGTGTAGAATCTGGCACACAGTAGAAAAAAATTATGACCAAGAAGAATAAAATTCGTAAATATAGTAAAAAGAAAGAAGAAGAACGTGAGGAAAAAGTAATAAAAATTGGTCATATATCAATGTCGTTATAAACGTACGTTTATATATATATTCACCAAATATATATTCTGGATAAAGAATCATTATGAGTTTGACGAAGGACTTGTGAATTGATATTTATGTTGACTTACATCAAACTAAAGTGTACCAAATAACGTCGACAGCCTAATAAGATTCATGCTTCTTTATAATTAACTCAACATTTGTTTCATATTTTCTTTTTCGTTGGAAAATTTTCATGTCTTATTCCTCCTACAAATGCGACAATTTTTACCATATTACTTTCTAATTTCGTTACTAGTTTTCATTACATTTTTCAAAAATATATTACTATAGTTATTCCGAGTGCTCCGAGTAAAATTATGATGGTTAGACAATCATGTTTTAAATAAACTTATTTAATTAGTAAACTGATTATAGAATACTTGGGTTACTGATATAAAAAATTTCGGTGACATTATAAATTTCTATCCGAAGAAAATTACATCCAATTAAATATATATATATATATATATATATATACTAAATGGTAAACTTAAAACAAAACTAATTGAAAAAAATGGATTTGGTCATATAGTTAATCAAAATAACATTTATTCAATTTTTTTGTTAATAATTAGATCGGTTCATAGTCAAACCTCTATAACAGTAACATGTAGGATAAATGTGACCATTTAAAATCGAATTCAGATGGGAACAACTCAGCTTGAATATTAGAAAAATTTGTGAACAATCATGTAACTATTTTTGAAATTCAGTTTTCAAAATAGTACTTAATCAAAATTTCTCAAATTTTATTTACAAAGCAGATACATTTTGCCTGAACTATATATGAGGTTGATTACCTACATACAGGTACAATTATGCCTATGATTGTAGAAAATATATATTGAAACAATGGGAGCCCATAAGTCCAGATCAGATGGTAAGTCATAAATCACAGTTTTTTGTTTCCACCTGAACTTTTACCGAAAAAGAATAAAAATAGGTGTTCAATAGTTTTCAATCTTTCTGATCACGATTATTAGTAGTCTAATTGATTAATAGCCTCTACATATCTATGAAAGCTATCTCCAATTTTTGGGTTATGCCGACAGATATTATTGACCACACATCTTTGTGACAAAAATTCAACCACATAGAACATTCATATATTAAAAGTTTACAAATTGTTTAATATACAAAATGACATTATTTGTAGAATCAATAATAAAATAGTTACTTTTCAAAATTTAACTGTTTACTTTTTTTACTATTTTCAATATGTTTAGCAAATTCTTTTTCTTTTTCTAATAACTAGATTGATAAAATATGATTCATAATCTAAATTCTCAACTCTCAAACTCCAAATACTATCTGTGAGACAAATTCGATTCTCTAAACTCGAATTCTGATGGAAAGAACACTAAGAATTGTTTTTATCTTTTTATTTCGGTTAAAACAGCTGAAATGTTGGTGTAATTCTTTTGGTAATAAACTAATAATTGTTGTTGTTTTTTATAATAACTAATAATTGTTGTTGTAATTATTAAATTGATTTCAGCAAAAATACATAATTAAAGATAAGTGAGAGTCATAAAAAGTAGATATAGGCCCGATTAGAAACTACTTTCTTTGCTTTAAAAAAAAATCTTTATAAGAGATTTAAATCAAACCAATCAGTTCAAAACAAACTAGAATATTGTTTGTTCAATTTAAATCTCTCATAAAAATTTTTGGTTTTCAAAGTAAAGAAAGCAGCCATAATTTAGTATAATAAGCAACACAATGAACTTTGTGATCAATTTCAGCAAAGGAGACTCTTACATGATCATGATCGAGGGTATACGTGTGGTTTTATTTTGTCTTTGTATAGAGGAACATAAATCTTTCAAAAACTATGAAGAGAGGATAAGGCCCAGGCCATTTCAGATCGAGAGAATGGCCCAACGAGGAGGGAGGAGTGGTCCGTACTAACCACTACTCGTCTTATGATCGTACTTCGTTGAGAATAGATATAATCTACCCATTCGCGAGGAGCTTTCACATGAAGTGTTTTGATTTTATTTACAAACAGCTTATAGTCAACATAGTTTTTTAGCTGTAAAAGGCAAACCAAGATACTTATATGCTTAAAGAAGCAATGCGTTATGCTCATTTTTCCTGCTTCTTCTAAGACTTGTCTCCAGTGATCTGTAATGAAGATGGAAGATTTGGTCGCATTTACATTCACTCCTTTAGTTTTACAAAACCCAGTAAAAACCTCCATAATACTCCTCAAGGATGCATGAGAATCATCCAAAAAAACCCAAAATGTATAATTTAACTTAAATATTCACCTATATATGCATAATACCGGTTTTTTTTTATCAATTAATTGGATCAACAACACTCAATAACTTAATTTTAAATTTCATTGCACAAAGTTACGTTAGAGCATGATTAATGGGGATTTCTTAGCAATTTCTTAGATTAAAATAATCAAAAGTGAGGGGAGAGAAGGAGAGAGGATTTCTTAAATAAGAAATCCAAAAGTTGGATTTCTAATGACGTGGCGGATTCTGATTGGTTGGTTGTGTTTTTGTTTTTGTTTTTTTTTTTTATTTGACAAAAAAAAAATAATAATAAAAAAAAGTAAGTATTTGATGTTTAAACTTCAATCGAAGAAATTACATCAATCAACATTTAACAAGTCAATTTTCCATTTTTTGATGTATTGACTAGTTTGTTTAATGCTACTAATTTACTTTATTCATTGCCATTTAATTGTTAAATCCAAATAATTAGTCTATCAACTATCAAGTATGAACAAAACTAAGCTTGTTGTATTGTTAATAAAATAGTCAAGCTTGCTTAATTGTTATTAATTATAAAAAGTGTACTTCACTCTTGGCTACCACTCTTGCTTTTTTGAGCGTGTGGAAGCCTGGAGGGGTAGTGATATCATCAGTCTTATTGGCTAATGAGTTCTTAAACCAGAGACGATAAGCTTGATGTTGGTTTTCTAAACTTCAATCAAATCCATAGTGACCAAATGTGCTCGTCCCTCAATGAAACACCACAAAACTAAAACAATAACAAATAGAAACAAACAAGTCATAATAAGTATATAAACAACGAAGAACAGCAAAAGGCTTTGTGCATTGGGTTTTACTAAATGTAATTAGAGATGTAATTCTGATTTGAGATTATTACTAAACACTTTTAGCTGCAAATCGGACAACGAACAAGACCATTCTCATTACATTCCGTACACTGCACCACTACGACGTCGTTTTCCCAACCCTCCATCACTTTACAGCTTCCGTTGCAACTTGAACACGGCAAAAACGCTAATCCGCCGCAACCGTCACAGCAACCGCCGCGATTTTTCTTCCTCGGGATCTCACTAAGTAAGTCTTTCAGCTTACCTTCTTCCACCATTCTCATAACTTCCTCTGCTCCACCAATGTACTTCCCTTTCACAAAAACCCTAGGAGGCAACATCGCCGTCGAATCTCCGTCCATTAGATTCGATAACTCTTCTCTGAATCCTCTATCCATTGATATATCTCTCTCACAAATCACTACACCGTGACTCTCAATCGCAGCTCTCACGGCGTTACACGCTTCAAATGTCCGACGAACACCGCGCAACGACGTCGTGTAAATCACGACTCGATTCTCTCCTCCGCTACATAGCTTTTCTGATTCCTCCGCTAATTTCGGATCTAGAGGTTTACAAACCTCGTAATCGCTCTCCAATTGATTCGAATTTCTAGGGCTTCTCAAATTAGGATCAGTGTTCTCTTTATTTATCACGGCGATTGAGGAGACATTGCATTTCACTGGAAGAGGCGAGAATCGACAAGTATCGGAATCTAGACCTGACATTAGCTCCCAGAAGTTAATAACCTCCGGCTCCGATTTAACAGACAATGGCTCCATACCGTTGATAGTAAATCTCTCAGGCGGAGTCATCGGTGTGATAGCGGAAACAGCGGAAGCAGGAGGCGGAAGAGAAGGCGTAGGATCGAGATTGAGAAGGCCGTAAGTGGTGGAAGTTAGCTTGACGAAATGGTGACTCAAGGCGGAGCCACCGAGCTGAGAGAAGTTGTCATCGTTCGGATTAAGAAGGTTGGAGGAAACGCAACCCATCGCCGGAGATTTTCCTCGGAGAAATTCGTTTGAGATTCGAAAAGTTTATTATAAGAGTTTGGGGAAATCACGGAGATTGAGTGAGAGAGACGGTCGAGTGAGATTAAAGACAAAAGAAATCACAAAATTGGTAATTAGATAAAAGCTCTTAATTAAAAAACAAAAATTATAAAGTCGGAAGTGACCATGCACGTGGCTTTGGTGTTTTATATTGTTTGTCCATATTTTTCGCGTAGTGAACTAGTTATTTAACTTTTTCTTTTAAAACAAAACAAAAATGTTTCTTTCTTTTTGGTTTCAAGTTGCAAGCTTTTACATATATATATATATCAACCAAACAGTTAGAATTTTTTTTGGGTGATTTACTATAATATTGCAAATTTAAGAGAAAGTTATTTAAATAGAGTAAATGTTTTAAAACTACTTGAATAGTTTTTTTAATTTTATATATAACGTTTTGCCTTTTTTGAATGAGTAAACAAAAACGTAATTACGAAACTGTCATTAATGAAACTTGCCACGTCAGTGTCCGTCTTTTGCGAACTCTATTAAACCAATTGAATGCAACGTGAAAGAGTTGATCATACTTTGGTAGAGATGACTCATAATAATGTAGTGTATGGTAAAGTTATTGATGACCCATGGTAGATTCGTTTTCCTCGTGCAAAATATAATTTGTTACTCATGGTAGAGTTGATAGTACGATAATGTGTTGTATAGTAAGTTATAGATGACTAATGTTAGAGTTTGTTTTCCTCATTTAAAATGTAGTTTGTTACCCTTGGTAGAATAGAACGATAATGTAGTGTATGGTAAAGTTGGATATGACTCATAGTATAGTTTGTTTTCCTCATTGAAAATATAGTTTGTTACTCTTAATAGAGTTGATAGTACGATAATGTAGTGTCTGATAAAGTTAGATATGATCCGTGGTAGAGTTTGTTTTCCTCGTGGTAGAGTTTGTTTTCCTCGTGGTAGAGATTGTTTTCCTCGTTGAAAATGGAGTTTGTTACCCTTGGTAGAGTTGATAGTACGATAATATAATGTGGTAAAGTTAGATATGACCCATGGTAGAATTTGTTTTCCTCGTTGAAAATGTAATTTGTTATATCTGATAGAGTTGATAGTACGATATTGTAGTGTATGGTAAAGTTACAGATGACCCATGGTAGATTTCGTTTTCCTTGTGAAAAATGTAATCTATTACCTTTGATAGAGTTGATAATACGATAATGTAGAGTGTTAAAATTTCTACTACGGTCAACTCAACTCGACCATACAAGTCATAACCTTTACTATGGATAAATCAACTCTACCAATTTGTACATGAACTCTACCATGGACAAATAAACTCTATTATATACTTAATGTTGTCTACAATGTTCATCTGAACTCTACCATACATGTCATGACCTTTACTATGGATAAATCAATAATATAAATCCCTACATGAACTCTACTAGGTTGCCTGGTTCGCAACAAGTGTTTGTCGGCGAGCCTGTCTCGGTAACACGTCCTACATACATGATGATGGGCTCAGAAGGTTGGAAGTCTCCAGCATCTTAATAATCCATTTATTCTGTAAAACAACACATGTAATGTCAACTATACCAAACATCATGTTAACTCTATCAAACATCATGTTAACTCTACTAAACATCACGTTTACTCTACCAAACGTACAGTCAATACTACCAAATATAATGTTAACTCTACCAAATGTATAGTCAACTCTAGTAAACAAAATGTTAACTCTACCAATCATCACAACTTTACCAAGCACAAATACCTAGTTTATGCTCCAGTTATACTCATATTGCAATGATTGTTTATTATCCGATTCTTCA
Organism: Lepidium africanum; assembly: GCA_900406405.1. Taxonomy (NCBI): domain Eukaryota; kingdom Viridiplantae; phylum Streptophyta; class Magnoliopsida; order Brassicales; family Brassicaceae; genus Lepidium; species Lepidium africanum. Next base: position 3,652 of record OVAX01003495.1, on the reverse strand, counting down.
TTACTATAAGACCATCTGCAAAACGCCTTCACGGGTAGACTATATGCAAAACATCATGTTAACCATTCAAACCTAAATTACAAGACTAACTCTATCACACTTTAAACAAACTCTATTACACTAACAAAAACTCGTGACAAACTCTTCCAAACTAGAACTTAACTCTACCAAACTATAACTTAACTCTACCAAGCTCTTACTAAACTCTACCATTCAAACCAGAAATTATGATACAAACTCTACTACCCATAAAACGAACTCTACTCCACTAACAAAACTTGTGATGAACTCTTCTAAACTAGGATATAACTCTACCAGGACACGCGGGCGAGACGAGGCTGCAAGAGTAGATGACGAACCACAACAGAAACGCGCTGAGCGCGAGGAAGAACTCCCATTGCCGCCGGCCCGCAGAACAATCATGATCTTGGGGAGAATAAACGATGACAACGACTCTGTAAGAGCGATTAAGAACCTTAAGTGCGAGGCCGAATCACCCATGATACATGCCGAACAGAAATGTGGCCCTGCGAATGTCACCCATACCCGAAGTGTTGAACGAAACGAAGTCATCAGTTTCACTGACGTCGACGCCGAAGGCGTGAAACAACCACATGAAGACCCCGTCGTAGTGTAACTTCGCGTCGCAGACTGCAATATGACACGGGTCCTCGTCGACACGGGTAGCACGGTGGATCTGATCTTCAAAGAAGCCTTGGATAAGCTGTGCGTGCCAAACGCCGACATGGAGTTTATAGAGACTGCCCGACCTTTGACTGGATTTGATGGGAACTCGATGATGACATACGGGACAGTGAAACTGCCGATCCTCCTAGCTGGGATAACCCGATGGGTCAAGTTCCTCGTCGTTGATAGGCTAACCATATACAACATCATCCTCGACACTCCCTGGATCCATTCTATGAGGGTGGTCATATCCACCTATCATCAGTGCGTTATATTCCCAATCGCGCGAGGGATTTATACTCTCCGAGGAAGCCAGTGGATGGCCAAGACGTGCCTTATCACCGAACACAAATTGCAAAAGTTAGCAGGACGGTTATGTATGATTGCCAGCGAGGCTAGCAAAGAAAGGTCGGTGGGCGCAGATCCAAGGAACTGCTTGCAAGATAGGCCAAAAAAGGAAACAATCGAACAAATCTGCCTCGACCCCCACGATCCGGAACGTTGTGTCAGTATCGGTCGAGAACTCATGGATCTGCTCTATAGCGAACTCATCGCTTTCCTAAAGTCAAATGTTATGACATTCGCATGGAAGACCGGGGACATGCTCGGAATCGATCCCACCATGACCAGTCACGAGCTCAACATCGACCCAACCTATAAACCGATGAAGCAAAAGAGAAGACGGCTGGGACCTGAGCGCACACAGGCCGTCAACGACGAAGTCGACCGACTGACCGCAGCCGACTCTATCACTGAAGTTAAATATCCAGAATGGCTAGCCAATCCTGTCGTCATCAAGAAAAAGAACGGCTAGCCAATCCTGTCGTCGTCAAGAAAAAGAACGGCAAGTGGAGAATGTGCGTCGACTTCACCGACCTCAATAAGGCATGCTCGAAAGACAACTACTCCCTACTGCACATTGACAGGCTCGTCGAGGCCACCGCGGGAAACGAATTGCTCTCCTTCATAGACACATTCTCCGGATACAACCAAATCAAGATGAGCGACTGACCAAGAAAAGACAGCTTTTAGTACCGACCGCAGCATGTACTACTACAAGGTTATGCCATTCGGGCTCATAAACGCATGGGCAACTTACCAAAGGCTCGTCAACAAGATTTTCGCAGGCCTGCTAGGCCAAATAGTTAATACTTTTAAGAAGTGAAGTTAATATTTATATCAATTATTATAAATGATTTCAATGTTTGTATTATTTATTTACTTGATGTTAAATTTGTGTCATTCATAAAAAGTGATTTATATTTATATAAAAGCAATAATAATATTTTTGTGTTAAAATAAATGATGTCAAATATTTTAAATTTAGTTTCAGTTTTATAAGCAATAATTAAAATTATATAATTAATCAATTATTAATAAAAATACGTGCACTATTTATTAATAACCCATAAAAAATGCATAATTTACATCATAATACATATATAACATTAACTAAAACATGAAACTTTTGTAATATCTTGTAAATTAATTATCTGATGAACTATAACTCGATTTGAAAACGGATTTGAAACTAGAACTTAACAGTTTTTCAATGGTATGTAGATCTTCTCATTCCTTATACTTTGCTGGAAAAGTGCTTCTGAATTTTATTATTCAGAGATTTGATCAATACAAATCTGTCTGGTTAAAACAGCCATAACATCTAAAGGGTGATTCCAAATTACACACTTCTTTCACCTCTAGCCAGATCCAAAGGTCTACAATATACATATAAATTGAAAGAAAAGTTGCTTAGAATAAAGGTTGTGAAGAATAAAAAATAAACAGAGCCATTGCAAAACTAACAACGTTCAATGCAGTATACCTCTCCAAAACTATTTATACTCTCATAAGAGATAAATATATTTCACAATCACATATTTCATTGCGCTTGAATGCATAGGTGCCTTAGTACTTACAATGGTGTAGGAATATATCTTGAAGATGCTTATTGAGCTTATCTTATGTTCTTATTGTGCTGTATAGTTATCAGGCAGATTTTTATGAGATGGTTCGTCTAAATTGGTCGATGAAGTTATTAATTAATATACATATATATATATATATATACATGAACTTACTTAGGGTTTTCTTCAATTATTCGTTCCCATTATATCTCCTTAATTTTTGGTCAAAATTTCTCTTAATTAATATGTTAAAACATTAAAATACAAGATATCTTCATCACCACAAATTTCTTTTATCAAACTAATTATACTAATAAATATAATCCTAAATGTTGGGAAAAATTCTATATTTTATTAAGCTAATTGCATATCTTTTAATATCATCGGATAAAAACAATATATAAAATTCTAAAAGTAAAGATAAATTCAAATTATGCTTTCGAATCTTTATTGATAAGATCTTAGCTGAAAAATAATAGATATTAGAGCTAGTATTTGGATAAATTATCATAGGAGAATAATAAACAAGCATTTAATCTTAAACTTTCAATATTATCTACTATAATATTTTGTATTAAATATTTTTAACTAAAATATTTATTGTTATAGAATTTTAATTATAAATAAAAAATAAAAAATAAAATAAAATATTTCATTTTTAGAAACGTGTTAAGTAAATATTTAATGTATTAAATAATTTCTAGTAGTTAAAATACTGATAAATTAGCAAGTGACATTTAGTCTAGTGGCATGTGGTAAATCTACTAAAAGTAGGCGCACTTGCACATCCATAAATCGAGTCATGCTGCCTCCATTATGCATAGGCCTGTAACGAGTACGAATACTCGAGTTTTTAGAGGTATTTGTATTCGTATTCGTATTCGAGATATTCGTGAATTTAGTACTCGTATTTGTATTCGTTTTGGTCGAATACTCGGTATACGAATATTCGTTTAAAACACGAATAATCGCAAATATTCGCGATTACTCGCAAATTATGAAATCTCTCATTCTGATGATTGAAACAAAAGAAATAGATGTACACAGCTTAACAAATA
>OVAX01003494.1:0-19263 GCA_900406405.1 Lepidium africanum | reverse complement strand
AAACTACCATTAATCACTCTTAGAAATTCTAACCAAAAACAAATTTCTAAACACACCTTTTTTCTAAAATATTAATTTAATATTACTAAGAAATTATTCGTAAGAAACTCCCTTTAATCATGCTCTGACTCTAAACTTACGGTGCTCAAGATTTGATTGTAAAATGAAATTTTGTCAATCAATATTGTTTTGTAATAAAATATTTAAAATTGTTAGTACTTTTTTGGACCATCTAAATGAGTAGTGAATCAAATTATTTTCATTTTCTTCTGCAGAATTTTTGTGCCAGCGAATTGTCCCCACAGACCACAACGCTATGTTTCCCCCTAAGGCATCTTGTTTGATATTTTATGTATTCTCTGTTTTATTCTCCTTTTTAAATGTTTTTATAAACAATCTATGAGCAAAAACACATCAATTTTGATAATATAGCCAATTATATCAGTATAGATCAAAGTTGTTTATTTTAAAAAGTAAAACCACAGTCAAAATAAAAGAAAAGTTCATAATTTATTTCAAAATCCGAAAAAAATAAAAATACAAATATGTATGTTTGAGAAGACGACGTTGTAACGTGGTACGATTTGGGTTGTGAATAGACAAGTCATAGTTTAAAATTTTTTGATATATATCTTGAATATATAATTTTTGTATTGGAAATTCATTGGTTTTAAAAAACTTATTCAAAAATTAAGATATGGATCACAGTATAAATTTCATTTTATAAAATCCATGATTAATCTACCAATTGTTGTGGAAAAGAATCAAATATACCAGATATCATCCTAAATTCCTAACCATCTAGAATAACTCGGAAAAAAAAATTAAATTAATTTAAACTTCGTAATTTTTGTTTTTGTATTTAGTGGTTTGGGATACATATTCTAAATTAACAACAACATAAAATTAATTGATGATAATCATGATATTTTACAATACTATATCTCATTTCTTAATGGGCCTTTTTGGGTTAAATAAAGATTAGAGTATCTAACCCAAAACTAGGGTCCACAAGAAAATATCATTTGACATTTGGAATCCTATTACATCCTAGTGAAAGGGACATAATTTGTCATTTTTATATATTTATTTCTGCGTCGAGGGTTCTAAAATCTTTATGAGATCTATATTGTCGTGTAACATGTCACATTCTTTGCTTACAAATACAAGTTGGTCGAAATTAAATGTTTTTGATACATTGTATTGACCCAAAAATTGGACTCATCAATAATATAGTTGAATTGGGTTTGGCAAAGTAAACAACAGCCTTTGCAGTTTGCACCTTTCATTTGACACAAATGAAGAAAACAAAAATCGTGTCGTTTCCATCTGAAGGAAAACAACTACCTGTTGTTTTTCCACAAACGGAACGGAAACTCCCTGAAAAACGGTAACGAATTGTCTGCCTAGAACATCATGCCGTTCAATTGGCTCGTAAAGCTGTGTGTTCCTTGTGAGACAAGTAGAGCTATGACTTCAGGGCAAATAGTTCACAGATGAGTATGTCGTCGAGTGAAGCAGAACAGTTTCCAGCACCAAGGATAGGGACGAGATTGAAGATAGGTTCTTTAGAGCTGCCAACTTTAGCTCCATGACTCATCCCGTTGAGCTCTCTGAATGGAGATGCAAAAACATCGGATAATTTATCAACGGAGACACCAAGACTTGTAGAAAAGTGTATTCTCAAGCTCTGCATCAATTAAAAAGAAGATATAAGCAAAGCTCTTAATGAGAGGCTAACATTGTGTTAAGGAATCTCATCTCACCATCGTGTGTTCCCAGGAGAAAGCACTTTCAGACAAGGTTTTGTCGAGAAGATATACACAGAATCTCGACACTCTCTCCAGTTGTTGGTCTTCTTCTCCAGAAGCTTCCTGAAGTTTCTGCTTATGTTCGGCTGAGATGGAGAGAACAACCACACATATTTTCCCATCAACAACCCGTTTCTGCACACAGTCTTGGTGCCATTTCTCTGGCTTGTACCCGCAATAACTGTAATCACCTTCACTCAATTGATCTTGTGTGGTTTCATCTTCGGTCTCTGAGTCTTGTTCCACGTATAAGACAGGTTTTACTTCAACAAGAGCCCTGGAGAACAGCAGTTTCTGTTAAAAATCCAAAATCTACAGACCAGTACTATAGGATTCTCTGCAGCATTTTCAACCTTTTGGGAAGATCAGGAACAAGGATGTAAAGGAAAATGGGATCGAGGACAGTTGATACCCTCCGAGAGCGAGAAGACTTTGCCAAATTTAAGAAAGAAACAAACTTTTCATGAAGTTGGTTCCTCTCCGATTGATTTGTGCGTGCTGAACAGAATACCACAAAGAGCATAGCTGATGAAGAGATTGAGCAGTTAAAAGACTCTGCTATTGCCTCGCTGTTTGTCAATGCTTGATTTAGCTCGGAAATTGAGCCTTCGGTTTGAAGATTCATCGTGGGAGGGTCAAGTCCTAATTGTCCAGCCATATAAAGAACACTCTTGTGCAAAGTGGCCTGAAGTAGAAGATATTGAAGTCAATGAGTTTGCGAATAAGTTTTAAATTGTGTAGAATCAACTAGGAGAATTTTCACCTGACTGTAAGGTCCAATGCAGCTAGGTGCCCAACAAGAAATGCTTTGGACATGTAGAACTCTTTTGCTTTGGTCATTCGCGACTAAAACTTCGACATAAGCTTTTCCAAGACCCGCTTGAACCAAAGGAAGTTCGATTGTACTGCGTGAAGGAACACCAAAAGGGCACTTCTCTTGGGTAATAAATTTCACGTATGTCTCATTCGCCACAGCAAACTCACTCATATCAGAGATATAAAGATGAATGTACAAGACATTCAGCCAGTTAAACGCATGTTTCAAAAGCTGGGATTCAATTTCAGTAAGAACAGTCTCTAGATCATCTTTCAGACCTGCTCAAAGAAGATAAAGCAAATATCAAGTAGACGTGCGAGGGAATCTTGAAGAATCAAATCTGTTTTTGGAGTTACCTGTTGAAGATTCACTAGAATCTTCCAACCAGCAGCATATAGACAATGTATTTTCTTTCTCAGTCTTTGATAAGTGAAGTCTGGTTCTTTTATGTTCAACTATTCCACTATCTTGTTGGCGAGTAGATTTTGTTGTGATAGGTTTGTCACCTTGTACCTCAAACACTAGACCTGGCTCCTCCTCGCAGGAACTAGAGTCTGGATTCCCCTTCTTTTCAATATGGAACTTCGACGGATGAAGAACTCCGACAGGAGCAATCGAGTCTGGCGAATGTAGCACAACTTGAAATTCATCAAGCACTATTCTAGCATTCTAAGAAAATTAAAATTGTCAAACTACAAATAATTGTGATGAATTAATGAACTCAGATTTATCGTTATAATTGCTAAGGAGACATACAGTGAAAAGTGGACAATCAAGGGTCAGTGTTTCATATTCTCCTCCTTCACCGCAAACATTACTTCCATATAACCTACGTAAAGATTTATACCGAAACCTTTGAATCAATGTACAAGAACTTCATAATACTTTTGATGAAGCCATAAAATAGAACTGTGGCATACTCTTTCAACTTCAATAAATATGGTTCCATGAAGGCTAAGTCTTTCCCTAAATGCTTCGAGGGATCTAACCCTATTGCCGCCACCTATAACGTGAAACAAACCATAAATTATAAGAAGATGTCAATGTTAAAGGAGCAGGAAAGTATAACAATAATCCTTATTACCTTGACTAAAATAGCTTGAATTCCATTTGCTATCTGAAAGTAAACAAACAACGAGTAAAATAAAAACAAATACAAAAGAAAATTGAGATTGAAATAGGGTTGAATCCTCAGTTTCCCATTTCCTTAAGCAGCGTACCATTTCCTGAAGAAGCAATGTTTGATCTTGTTTCCACAAAAATGCCAAAGAAACAAGACCTAACCTTGAACAAATACTTTCCACACGCAGCCGTTGGTAATCTGATGCAATCGCACCAGACGATACTGCAGAGATGGAAGGTATCTGTCTCTTCACTTCACTTAACAACACAAACATATCTTCCACTTCATCATCTGCAGTCATCTGGTAGCTAAGTTTCTGATGCCTACAAATAAAAACCCTCAATAGTAATTCACTAGGACCAATGATCTTATCCAAAAATGCATAGGAAAATCAAGACCTTAACGATACTCACCTCGAAGATCCTCGGATTCTCCTTCTAAACAACGGCAAATTCATGCATTCTGCATAACCCACTATAATCTGGTGGCCTACCTGAAGAAGGAGCACTTAGCAAAGAATTAGATACCGAGAAAGAAAAAAACAGAAGTTAGAATTCCGATTACATAAACCCTTTAAATCATTGTACTCAATATCTAGTCTTAGTGTCTTAAGGACTACAGTCAGATTTGAAACATTGACCAGATTCACATAAACACCAGTGAAATAGAAAAAGGCCCAATCCTTCTTCTAGCCATTGTTCGAATAATGATTCCGGTTTCACCTCCGACTTAAGAACATACATAGAACCAGAAGAAAAAGCAGAATCTTACAGTTTGATACATATAGCTGTCCAATTCATCGACCGAATCATCAACCGGCAACAAATTCGCCAATGCCACGATCTGTAGAGACACAAATCAAGAGACCCCAAAAAACATATTAGACGCAATTTCAGGAAACACTTTACAGCAAACAAAACTTCGAAAACTAGAGACATAATCCGATGATAGAGAAGAATATACGTACCTCGTGACCATATTGAATACACTTCATCATAGCATAGCAGCTATCTTTGCCACCACTTACTAAAGCCACAACCTTCATATCTCTCTTTCCCTTCTTTCTCTCTGTAGAGTTGAAGTACGGTTCTTATGTCGTCGACGAAAGTCACAAAACTCCTTAGTCAAAAGAGTTTGAGGGCGACTTTAAAAACTGGCATTTTAAAAAATTTAGGAATCTGGCATGAGTTTTCCCCTTGTTGTCCGATTGGCCCCTTTAATTTTTTTTGTCAACTATTAAACCAAATTATACTTTAAGTTTGAAATCTATTAATAACCTATTGTTTTGGGTCTTAATCCATATGATTCGATAAGATATGATGATAGATCTCTCTATGTATATAAGTAGTTGATCATATTGCTCCATAAATGGACATTAAGAAATGTTAAATCAAATGTGTTTCAAACACGTATGCATGTGAGCTAATTGAATTGGCCGGTTTGTGTGGTTCAACTGGCTAAATCAGATTTCTTAAACATAAACTGATTGAACCGGCCGGTCTGGTCCATTGATTCAGGTCTTTAACCTCATTTACAATACGGAGGGGTAATTTCGTAAATAAGAACTCCAAATAGTTAGCCAGCAGCGACACGCCATTCTAAAAACACCGTTTCCATCTCTCCGGCTCTCTCGCCATCGATCCCTTTCTCCGCCATTTACTCTGCTCTACGCCGCCACTTTTTATTTCTTCTTCTTCGTCTTCATATCCGCAATTTCTAATTGACTATACTAGATTTTCTTTTACTTGTAAAACGAAGAGACTGTTGATTTTCCGGCTGCCGGAATCGGCGCTTCTGGGAGAGGATGTTAGGGATTTCTAATGGAAGCGGTGGTGGTGGAGTTGGGGCTGAGGATTTGGCTCAACTCCAATCTACCATGCAGGCGATTGAACTTGCTTGCTCATACATTCAGGTTTTTCTTTTTGCTTATTCCTTTAATCAGACGCATAAAGAAATGGTTCGCTCTATCCTTGTCTCCTGCTTGATGGTATGCTTGATTTCCTAATAAATCGGAGAAGGTGTAGATGTGTGCGTGTGCTTGCATTTATGTTTTTTGTTTTCTTGTTATTTGTTTGGCTTAAAATTGAAGTCACTAGGGGGTATTGAAAATCATCAAGTTGCCTTACGAGTTTTCTTCTTTAGAAAATTTATGGTGTTTGTTTATCTGTGCTTCTTTGTTGACTAAAAGGTGTAGAAACAATGCCTCACTGAACTATTTTACTATTTCCGCCTTTCTGATTTTCATCGAAGACTTGAAGTAAGAAGTCTCTTTCTAAGGGCTTCTCATGGCTTAAACCGAGACGTACTGTTAGAAGATGCCTCTTCTTACATGGACTTGACATTTTCCTTTCTTCTCAGCAGATAAATTCTAATCCAGTTGCTGCTGAAGCAACCATATTGTCGCTTCACCAGTCCCCACAGCCATATAACGCATGTAGATATATTCTTGGTAAGACGTTTTGATGAATCCAGAATCCGACTGATCAAGTGAACTTGGGAAGTTACAGCTGTTTGACCCAAAGTGTTTTATACTTCCAGAAAATTCTCAGGTAGCCAATGCTAGATTTCAAGCTGCTGCAGCTATTCGAGAAGCAGCTATTAGGGAATGGAGTGTACTTGCTACTAATGATAAAGGGGGTTTGATTAGGTGATTTTTCTTCTTTTATGTTATTTGGGTAAAAAAGCGTAGGCTTCCGATTAGTTGAGCGTTCATCCTCTGCTCTATCAAGAGGCAACTCTTGGTCTTAAGTTTGTAATTGTGATTGGCTTTGCAATCAACTGGGAGCTTTCATGCTTCACAATATAGTAGTTTTGGGATACTTCAGCTTCCCTGGACTATGAAACCTGTCACTTCTTGACTAAAATATTAAGTGGTTGTCACATCAATTTCCGGGATAATCATGACTATATCACTTAAGAGGTTTTTATTATGAGGTTCTGGGTAGTATGAGTTAAAATTTAAGTAATGTGGCTAAATCTTTTTGCAGCTTCTGTCTTGGCTATGTCATGCAGCATGCTAATCAATCAGAGGGATATGTACTTTCAAAAGTATCTTCTGTGGCTGCGCAATTGATGAAAAGAGGCTGGTAAGCCGGGCTGCTTCTCGTATTCAGACTTATAAACCATGCACATCAGATGCTATATGTTAGCTGTCATTTCCGATTTGATGCATATGAGAGGATTCATTAGAAGGATCTTGTTGTTCACAGATGCTTATGACTTGTAGAGTAGTGCTAAGAAATAGAGACAAACGAGCTAGTTCTATTTTTTGCTTGCTTTGTTCATGTAACGGAATTTCTAATCTGAATAAATAATCTTATAGGCTTGAGTTTACTCCAGCCGAGAAGGAAGTCTTTTTCCATCAGGTATCTACTTCGAATTATTATTTTTCAGATATTATTTTTTTATTGTATATTTTTTTGATTAGCGTTACAATGATATATGTTGTTATCTGATATTGGCCACCATAGACATAAAAGTTTATATAATATACATGTGCGTGCATCAATCCGTGACAATGATGGCACGTGAACTGAAGGACATTTTATATCTAAGAATTAGCTGGTACTTCAAAACCTTTCTAACTGTGCTTACCTTACAATACATGGACAAGGAAGGATTTAGATTGAAGCTAACTAATAATCATTTAGGTGATTGAGTAGAAATGGATCCTTACAATATGCCTCCATTACTTAAGCTAGATATGTCTTGATATGCTCCATGTCCTAATAGAAAGAAATGGGGGTTTCTATTTTTCTGTGGTAATTGTTTTGTGCTTTTCAAGGTGTACCTTGGGTCATGGGTCATAAAAATGGAAATTGCGGTAGTGCTGCTAATTATTCTGAAGAATACAATGGAATCATCTAATTTTGATGTTTTTTAACAGGATCATACTCTTTTTGTCCTTTAATAAACGCTGTTTACACTACAGATCCACCAGGCTGTTCTTGGTTCTCGTGGCTTAGATGTGCAGTTCATCGGCATTAATTTTCTTGAATCATTGGTAATTATCTGTTTCATTATTTCTGGCATTATATCTATATACCATATTTGGGCTCAAATATTCTCCATCTCAGGTATCTGAATTTTCACCCTCTACTTCAAGTGCCATAGGTCTCCCAAGGGAATTTCATGAAAATTGTCGCAAGTCACTAGAGCAAAACTATTTGAAGGTGATTGTAAGATTGCATTTGCTTCCAGATAGTGTTACACCCATCGTCCTTTTGTTTGTGGAAGAATAGTAGCCTATTTTGAGGGTTCTATGACTAAAATTGTGTTGTTTACTTTCTTTTTTTTTTNTTTTTTTTTTTTTTTTTTTTTTTTTTTTTAATTGCAGAGTTTCTATCAGTGGGCACAGGATGCTGCTTTAAGTATTACAAACAAGATTATCGAATCACATTCTGGTGTCCCTGAGGTTAAGGTTTGCAATGCTACGCTGCGACTAATGCATCAAATACTAAATTGGGAGTTTCGTTACAGCAAAGGTGGCACAAGGGCAAGCATTAATGTGTTTTCTGATGGAATTAGACCTGATAATACATCATCAAGAAAGACAGAATGTGTTCTAGTTCAGGTAGTTAATTGTTATACTTAAAATTTTTGACACGTACTTGGACTTCATTAACCTGTTGAAATTAAGAGAGATCACATAAGATTGATGCTAGCATGACAAATTTTATACTTGCTTTCTGTTAAGACACTTTCGTCTCTTCATAAATCTCACCTTCAGTGGTGGTGATTGCAGCCTGGACCTTCGTGGAGTGATGTGTTGCTTTCAAGCTCGCATGTTGGATGGCTGATAAATTTTTATACGTCGCTGAGGCAGAAGTTTGGTCTTGAAGGCTATTGGATAGATTGCCCCGTTGCAGTCTCTGCTCGAAAACTAATCGTACAGTTGTGCTCCTTGGCTGGGGGTATATTTCCATCCAGTGAGTGTTCTATGCTTTTCTTTTTTTTTTTTTTTTTCTTTACTAAGTTTTTNGGTTTTTTTTGCTTTTTTTTTTTTTTTTTTTTTTCTTTACTAAGTTTTTAGTCTTCTGTTGACTACGTTATAGAAACATCATATTTGCCCGTTTACTAATTTGCTTACCTTTTTAGGAATGATGGATGTCCATCACATCTTGCTTATTGATATACATATATACATTCCTTTGTGAGTGACTTGTTCAATAATCTAGACAATGCGCAGATGCAAGAGCAGCATCTTCTCCTCCTGCTGTCAGGGGTCTTGCCCTGGATTGATCCTCCTGATGTTATTTCAAAGGAAATTGAAGAAGGAAAGAGTGGGAGGTCAGCTACTCAAAATTCTTGCCCTGTTTGATTTTCTATTGTCTTATATTCCAAGTGTGACATTGTGTTGTTGTAATTTTCTGTTTCAGTGAAATGATTGATGGTTGCCGCGCATTGTTATCTATTGGGACAGTTACTACTCCTGGTGTCTTTGACCGACTCTTGCGTTCATTAAGGTCTTTGACATATAACCCCTTTTTTTTGCAATTAAAAGCCAGTTGGTGATCTTTATTCATAGTATAGTTGCTCTTTCTGTTTCTTCAGGCCCTTTGGCACGCTTACACTCTTATCTATGTTAATGGGTGAAGTTGTCAAAGTACAAATGGCGCATATTACTGATGAAGAGACCTGGAGCTATGAGGCACGTGATATCTTGCTAGATACGTGGACCACACTCCTTGCTGTGAGTACGGTTAAGATTTATTTGACTACAGCTGCACATATCTGTAATATCATGCATCGCTGTGTTCATGAAACTCTGGCCATATCTGGATCTTTGGGGTACTTTAGGCATTGGCTTTGTGATCTTCAGGGTATTATAAAGACTGCTCATCGTCTTTGCCAATAGATTTTATGTTTGAGTGTATAGAAGAATGATACATTTTAAAGCTAATGGTGTATTACGAGATACTAGTGGGCACCATTTGACCAAGGGTTGTGATGATTCCTGCCAGCTGATGGATGGCTCTGGGGGTAATGCGTGGCTACCACCTGAGGGGATGCATGCTGCCGCTAATCTCTTTTCATTGATTGTGGAATCTGAATTAAAAGGTAACGATTTCCAGACTTTGGTACTCTGCTTTACAACTTTTGTTGGTTTGGAACTCTTTTTTTTATCAAATCTATTTGCAAGCTGAAAGTTTGTTTGTCTAGTGGCATCTGACTCAGCTACAGCGACTGAAGATGATGCTGATTGCCTGGCTTCTGTGTCTAGTAAGCAAAAGAAATGCTATGAATTCCCTAGCTCTTGATCTACTTTTTAAGTTGCAGCCAATTTTAGAGGGCTGGTTTGATCTATTCGTTGTTCAGAAATTTAAAATAATGTTCTGGCAGCCATGGACGAAAGACTAGGATCTTATGCTCTCATTGCAAGGGCTGCAGTCGATGCTACAATTCCATTTTTAGCAAAAGTTTTCTCTGATCGTGTTGCACGCCTCCATCAGGTGCCCTTCATCAACCTTCCTTTAGAGAATAAGCGAAAGCAACATCCTTTTATCTATTAATCATTCCTTTTTTCTTATTAGCTTTTCATGCTTTTTGTAGCTAACGTATCATATCTACCTAATGCAAAGCTTTTTTGGGATTGCTTAGAAAATTCAGCTCTATGTCTGAGTTGCGGCAGTTTATTTTTTCTTTCTAGTTTTCACAACTTTTCTTTTGTATTCTGAGAGATTGCTGTTACTCATTTTAATGTACCTGTTTTAGGGCAGGGGCACTGTTGATCTGACTGAAACTCTGGAAGAGGTATACTCTTTGCTGCTAATAATCGGTCATGTACTCGCAGATGAAGGGGAAGGGGAAACTGCCTTGGTAATTCTTTACTTTTCCTGCATCTCTTTGTTGTTCACGAAAACCTTTTTGTTCCATTAATTTTCATTGTCTATTATGGTATTTTGGTTCTCAATTTATATTTTCCTTACTGTTTCATGTTTTACCATTATCAAGTATTATGAATGCCTGTATCTCTTGAATAATAAATCACATCTTCTTCTTATGGAAAAAGAAGAAGCGTATTACCACAGATATTAATTGCAAACGGATGGCCTTGAAACTACCCTTTTTTTTTAATAAGTAAATGAGTAGTCCTTGTAGACTCAGTCTCATGAATAGTTATATTTCTGTTTTTCACAAATAAATTCTTACCAAAAGTGAATACGAGATGATTTTATCAACACCAGGTTCCGGATGCCTTGCAATCCCATTTTGTGGATGTTGTAGAAGCAGATCGCCACCCTGTCGTGGTACTCTCAAGGTATGCTAATATACAAATCATGGTACAGAGTTTTTTACTAAACAGTGGCTACCAACATTCGTTGTCAATTTGGTAACTTATGATTTTCATTTGTTATTGTAGCTCAATTATAAAATTCGCTGAGCAATGTTTGGATGCAGAAATGAGATCATCGATTTTTAGTCCTCGGCTGATGGAGGTATATATTTTTAATTCTAAATTTGAGTAAATTTTTTACCTGTTTCGAATTCTCAGATACATCATGGTCATTAAGCATTAAAAGAAGTTGCAGTTTGGTACCTTTTTCATATTTATTGATTTGATAACTATGTAGGCAGTCGTATGGTTCCTTGCAAGATGGTCTTTCACATATCTAATGCTCGTTGAAGATAACAATTTGGGTAGCAACCAGCTTCAGTCCCTACCTTCCAGAGCATGTTTATTCACGTTTTTCAATGAACACAATCAGGGGAAGTTTGTCCTTGATATAATAGTCCGGATCTCGTTGACATCGCTCATGTCTTACCCTGGGGAGAAAGATTTGCAGGTAGTTATCTTGTGTCCTTCTATAAATGCTATTAGTAGTTTTGACAACTCTCGCGCTTATATGATGGTATTGAGTATTGACCGTGTACAAATACTATATTGGTCTGTTGGATGAATAGTTGTTTTTGACAGGTGCTAACTGATGCAAGAAATTTCAAACTACGTTTGACTTAATAAATTTTGATAATTAAAGGACTTTAGGCCAAGGAATCCAATTAGCTGTAGCGAGATTTTTTAATGTGCATTTTTCTTATAAGCTAGGGTTATAACTGTTGGTTACGTTACTCCCATTTCTTCAAGAAAAGTAGTATCCTAATCTTTTTTTTTTTTCCGCTCTCTGCAGGAGTTAACATGTTTTCAGTTACTGCATGCACTTGTTCGACGAAGAAATATTTGTTTTCACCTTCTATCACTGGTGAGTTCAGAAACTTGCCGTAGTCAGGCCTACTGGGGACAATTTCTGTATCTTGCTTTGTGTCCAATACAAATGATAATATATTAACTTCCTATTTTGCTCCTCTTTAACTGTTTACCTCACTTTTTTTAAGAAACCACAATCACTCCTCTTTGCATAAAATAGCTGCTAGAAAAGCTGTTTTACGTGGAATAACTTGGCTTAGTTCATATTTATCAATTGGGAAAACGCCTTTTCCCATACAATTCTTGTAAATGAACTTGTTCTTTTCTTTCCAGTAAAAAACACTTTATACAAAACGTGCAGGACTCCTGGCGTAACCTGGCAAATGCTTTTGCAAATGACAAAACGTTGTTCTTGCTAAATAGTGTTAGTCAGGTATAATTTCCGGAAATCTACATTTTGACTTATTTATTCAAGCTTGTTCTGATTCTTGAATGATGTTACTTCTGTTCAGCGTTCATTGGCTCAAACCCTTGTTCTTTCTGCTTATGGAATGCAAAGTTCAGATGCATCAAACCAGTGAGTACCAAAAAAATCTGTGCACTTCACTCACGTCTTAACCTCAAAATATGCCTGACCAAGCCTTCGTTCTGTTTTCTAAAAGATATGTAAAGGACCTCATGGCTCATATGACATCATCTTTAGTGGACTTGTCCAATAACAGTGACCTAAAAAATATTGCTCAACAACCTGATATCATTATGCTGGTAAGAAAGAAAACACGTGAAAGCTTGAATTTGTTTATTGGTAAATCCTTATAAACAGAATGGTTCTTTCGTATTTTGTGTTAGGTGAGTTGTGTGTTAGAGAGGCTTCGAGGGGCCGTAAGTGCCACTGAACCCCGGACACAGAGGGCAATATATGAGATGGGATTGTCTGTCATGAATCCTGTGCTCCGTCTTCTCGAGGTTTACAAACATGAGGTACTGTTCAATACAGATGGTGCACTATATTCTACATGCATGGTCAGAAAAACTACTAATCCTTTATTTTTATAATAATTGCTTAGTCTGCAGTAATTTATCTACTGCTTAAATTCGTTGTGGATTGGGTGGATGGGCAATTATCTTACCTAGAGGCTCATGAGACAGCCGTGGTTATTAATTTCTGCATGAGTCTTCTACAAATATATTCGTCACACAATATTGGGAAGGTTAATCTATGCCCCTATCTCTTCCGTACTTCTCTGTTCAGACTCAGCATCATTGCTTGACAGCTGACACATACATTATTTGTGTATAGTCTCAAACACTTACTTTTTTTTCACCTCAGATATCGTTGTCTCTCTCCAGTACTTTGCTTAACGAAGCAAAAACCGAAAAGTACAAGGATTTACGAGCTCTGCTTCAGCTACTCTCCCATCTATGCTCAAAAGATATGGTAGTTGCTTGCACGTACTGTAGAGGTTAAATTCAATCGCTCGTATATCTTCTCTTTTAACAACTGGTACTAACTTTGGCAGGTTGATTTTTCATCTGACAGTATTGAGACACAAAGCACAAATATATCCCAGGTAAAATCAAGTTTATTAAGATGAATTCTACAAGAATGGTTTGTGTAATGCTTTGAACTTATAGGTGGTGTACTTTGGTCTCCATATAATCACGCCACTTATAACTCTGGAACTCCTCAAATACCCCAAGCTTTGTTTCGACGTAAGGATATGCATCAACCATTAACCAAATCTATCGTAGTACTCTTACTGTTATAACTTTCACTTAGCGATCATATTCTGCAGTATTTCTCGCTCATTTCACATATGCTTGAGGTTTACCCTGAAACCCTCGCGCAACTCAACAATGATGCATTTAGCCATGTACTTACGACAGTTGATTTTGGTCTTCATCAGCAGGTGAAGTAAATCTTTTCAGAGATAATAAGCAAATCCAATTTGATCTACAATGTTAATCATTTCTTTTTGTTAATATGCTCATCAGGACGTAGATATAGTCACAATGTGCCTGAGAGCTCTAAAGGCCCTTGCTTCATATCACTACAAAGAGAAAAATGCAGGCAATTCGGGTTTGGGTGCACACGCTGCTGGACATACAGATCCAAATGGAGTATTTCATGAAGGAATACTGAGTCGATTCCTTCGTAAATTGCTTCATTTCCTTCTTTTTGAAGATTACAGGTACGAAACAATACACACCAAAATCACTCAAATGCACTCTCTTCTAATGTGTTGCTTAAAATGTTTTGATCTGTTTCTTGTTACAGTCCCGAGCTAGTTAGTACAGCAGCAGATGCCTTGTTCCCTCTTATTCTCTGTGAACCAAACCTTTACCAGGTCGGTATTCGCTGTTCTCTCTGAGAAACTTAAACCAAAATTTGTATGTCTTAAACTGCAGTAACTTAACAGTCTCTGTGCTACGTCCAGGCTTTGGGCAACGAACTGATTGAGAAACAGACGAATCCGAATTTTAAAACGAGACTAGCGAATGCCCTTCAGGTGCTCACGACGTCGAACCAGCTATCCTCGTCGTTGGACCGTCTCAACTACCAAAGATTCAGAAAGAATCTCCACAGCTTCCTTGTGGAAGTTCGTGGGTTTCTCAAAACTAGATGAATGAATTTTTCAGAATTGTAGGGGATTTTTAAGTATTCATCATACTGATTTGAATTTTATAAACTATAAAGTGTCAAAATTTGTTATATTTTTTTATTATGGACTGATTATGACGAAACGATTTTGACCTTTGTGTACTAGTAAGTGGTCGATTTAGTTAATTGAATTTTATCTAAATGCAAACTAGACAAAAAGAAGAACAATGTGATTTGATTTGAGTTTAGAATATGCAGAAGATTGATGAAGTTTAACATTTAACTCATATATTGATTGGTCAACTTTTTCTTCGAAACAATGGCATATTCATGCAGTCTGCATAACTCACTATAATTTAATATCGGACACTCAACCCAAAAAAGTCAAAAATTAAGACCGGTTTCATAAACCCATACATAATCTCTACGGTAAACAATAATTATTTAATTAGTCGTCTCAATGATAATTAGGCTTAGAAATCATCATCAATCATTAAAAATATTTTTGGAAAAGTTATCAAAAGTTACACAACCACTACAAAAAATTGGAGCTATTGTAACGATTATATTGTAACTACTAATATTTGTAATAATTTGTGACGTTTTATATATATTTTTGTTGTAAAATTTATTTCTTACGTTTTAAAAAAAATGATTGTGTCTCTATTTCGTAACAATTTGTGATGCAATACAACTATTTACCAACCATCACAAATTTATAAGAATATGTAACGAAATATACATTATTGTGACGAAATATTACGTCTCAATTTTTCTTGCAGTGAACCTAAAACACTTTAATTCATGTGCGTGTATGAAAAAGGTTTGAAAGTAAAAGACTATTTTACTAATATAAATCACACAACTCTAAAACACTTTAAACAAAAGTTATGAATCATTTGTTTCAAAGTATATATAGTTATCTTTGTAATAGTCTTTTACAGTAAAGCATTCTAATTCTGTATCAAATTAATATAAAACAATAAACATTACATAACATAAAATTAGTTTTTATCAAAAAAAAAAAAACATAAAATTAGTTATAGTTTTGTTCCGAGAGATAGAGAGAGAGAAGCATGCGTGAACACGCCCACTAAATGAACACAAGTGATTGAAGTTTAGTTCTGTATTTAAGGGTAATCACTCTAACAAAGAGAAGTTTCTATTTGGGTTTTCTAAAAGAATTTTAAAAGTTATGTCTTCATTATAATCTTTAAACCATCCCTTAGCTTCCATTTTTGTCGATTGCATAAAACAAATTTATTTAAACTACTTTTGATCATCTTATTATTTTTTTTGTTTCATATCCTACTTAATTTCATCTATCAGTACGCTTCTGTTTAATAGATATATATATATATATATAGATATACCAAATAAAAACCATATAATATTCTGTTGTGAGTTAATCATATATGTTATTGACCTAATAATTAACTCTATAGTATACATAGTGATTAATTGACTAATAAAAAAGGCTCTCTAGGTATGTAATGTTCCAGATTCCTGATCTCGCTTCTAATTTGTTTTAGTTTTTTTTTTTTTTTTTTATAGTTATGTTGATAAAAAAAATGTAAAAGTAACTTTTATCATAAATAACTTCTTATTTTATTCCAATATTGCAATTATTACAATATTCAAATCACTTGTACTAGGGTTGACAACAACATCTCAATAGCTCAATAGCTCATTAGCTGAAGGACTAGCACATCTACTATCTCCTCCATAGCCTTTATCTTTTCTTATTTCAATATTGCCATTATTACAACATTCAAATCATCATTGAGGAAGAGCTTAGACTTGTACTAGTGTTGACAACAACATCTCAAGGGTTCATTAGGAGAACGACTTATACATCTACTATCTCCTGCATAGCCTTTCATCATGCAATCAGTCCAACATTCATGTCATGCATATTTTGCAGTACACCGAATCATAGAGTGATCATATCTGTATTTCATCTCTCCACCTATGTAAACGCACAAAAATATTAATTAATAATAAATTTGTGGTAAACAAAATATAACACCATATCTATAATTCAAACCATCCACCAAAAATTCCAAACAATACCATAAAGAGATGTCACAATCATCTAAAATAAAAATCACGTGAAAAAGACATCAAAAAAATATTTCACTACTTAACCGGAAACATTTTTTCCCTACTCAATTTGATCGTAAATGTTTTTTTTTTATTCTAACATTTCATTTTATTACAACACGGTAAGATTTGTAATAATACTTTTGACAACAACATTTAAAGGATCATTAAGATAACGATGAGCTCATTCACCACTTCTGTATATGAACACAAAGTACTATAATTATCATATAAATATTAGTTGCTAATAATTTTATAACATATCATAATATATATATATATATCGTTTACTCTTAGTGATCCTTGTAGTATTAACGAAATTGAAAAGAATGTATATAAACGACTAAACAAAAAGACTGTCAATTAATTTTGATATGAACTACATCGAAACTTAAACATACCTGAAGCCAAAACATTATGGTTGGACAACGAAACTGTGAATATTACAACGAAATAGAAAATTACTAGAGGTTATGTTATACCCATTATAATTTTCTGGTTATTGTAGATAGTACTCCCTCCGATTTCAATTAGTTGTTGTTGTAGAGAAATTTACGTTTCTTAAGAAATACTATAAAATGACCGCATTAACCTCATAAACAACAATCATTTACGATTTTATTTTAAAAAAACATTTACGTTATTTTTTTAAAAAACAAAATAATTCATTCATCTCTTACTTTTCTCCTTCTTCGCTGACGACAAGAAAAGAAAAAGCTTAACTTCACTGTTTCTTCTTCTTCAACACATTCATCTCTTACTTTTCTTCTTCTTCGCAGATGCATGACATCACCTCTTCCTCTCTTCTCTGCATCTCTCTTCCGTCTTCCCGTTAATTCACGAGGTCGATTTCTCAGATTTCACTTTTCTGAGCTTCGATTTGCAACTTTTCTGAGCTTCGATTTTGCAGATTTCATTTTTCTGAGCTTCAGATTTACCGAGTTTCTAATAGATTCGTTAACGAAATCTTGCTTTTTTTTTCAGAGGAGCTTCAGGGACTTGATTTGCAGACAGGACCATTTACAGACAGGTTTGCAATCGTACGTTTATTATTATAACTGTTCATTCCTAATGTTAAACATCTAACTTAAATGTTAATCATTTAACATTAAACTTAAATGTCTAACATTAGTGTTTGTTAGATAACTTAGATGTTAAATCTTCAACATTAAACTTAAATATCCAACACCTTTTGTTTTCGAAAGATTAGAAAATTGTTGTTGATGTTTTATGGTTGTTGATGTTTTATGTTTTTGGAAAATTGAAACTTTATGGTTGTTGCATTGCAGGGAAAGAGCTTTTGCTTCTTGTTCACAGAGACATAAAAGCCACAAATGTGCTTCTTGATCAGTCTCTAAACGCTGAAATTTTTGATTTTGGTTGCTAAGAAGATGTTGATCAAGTCTATGCAGTTATCAGACACAAAGGCAATGAACAAAATCTTTACGATTCTCAATACTAATCCTTGTTATCCCTTTACGAAACAAATTTTTTTTTGTTTTAAAAATTTAATTTCATTACTTGACCTCTTAGTATTCCTCATAGTCAATGGATTAATTACGTTTTTGACTAAGAATACTTGGAGGGAAAGAAAAAACCAATTGAGATGGACGGAATTATAAAAATTCTCCAATGGCTACATTTGATTTAAACTTTTCACCTACTAACAATGAAAGCAATTCTTTTGATTTGAATATCATTCAAGGAGTTAGTGAATCTCTTGATTCTGAATATGGAGGTTTGAGAGACGAAGGTGTCTCTGTTTTTGCGGCTGAGGATGCAAATCTCGAAAGTGAAGATGTAGATGTAACAGTTGTAGCGGCTTCTAAACGATTCATACTTTGATTTAATCTGATTATTTTGGAGTATTTAATTAAGGCTAATTTGAAATACTCTTTGCATAAATTACATTGGATTCTTAAAACGATAACTAATTTCCAACAAAAATTTATCTCTACAATGACAACTAAATGAAACCGGAGGGACTATATCATATCTAAAAGAGAAGAGCTCTATTTATACGACTTTTGGTCTTCGAAATTTTTACTACTAAAGGATTTTCATTTTACGAGAAGACATTTAAATATTGTCAGAAAAATCATTTGAGGTTTGTTTGGACTTTTTTTAGCAAATAGCAATTAGTTTGGTCAAAGATGATAAATCATTGCATGTACTACCATTGCGACTTATCAATTCATGTAATAAATAAAAGATTCCATAAATCAGTTTTATAAAAATATATGTTATAAAAAAAGTCTAGCCATATACTCCTATAAGTTTAGCAATTGTTCTAAGAATAACCAAAACTAATTGTCATATTAATGAAATCAAAATTTAAACATACCTGAGGCCAAAAAAATTGTGATTAGATACCGAAACTATACAAACATTAATACCAAAAGAAAAATCACTAGTTTTTATAATACCCATCATAATTTATATTTTTTTTGTATGAAACCTGTATTGGAAAGTATATTATCATCTTTGTATAACTTGGTTTCAATATGTACCAAATCAGAGTATCAGACTGTATAAAATATTTAGTTCATATATAATATATTAGCCAAATCAGTTCATACATAATGTTTTTGGTATAAGACCTTGTTGTAATTCCAAGAGAAGAAACCGATTCCTCTAAACTAAGATCACTACTTCTCTTGC
>OVAX01003493.1:0-19264 GCA_900406405.1 Lepidium africanum | reverse complement strand
TCAACTCACTCAACAAAACCCTCAAATTCAAGTTATATGAAAAATATGTAATTTTGGAGTTGTGAACTTCCATGAAAATGAAGCTAATGAACTCATACCTCAGAGAAGTGACGAAGATGACTATAAAATACTTAAAACTTTAAGAAATCAATACAAAGGAACAACAAAATCTATGAAAAAAAATTTATTGTTTCTTCTTCATCAAATAAGAAGAAACAAAAAAAAATTTTGATTATTAAAAAAAATTAAATTATATTGACGTTTTTGTAATAAACTTATGATCCTAAAAATTACATATAATTTCCTCGTTTCAATTAGTTCTAATAATTAACTCATTTTTCAAACTATTCTAGTAGTAATCTGATAATTTTATTTGTGTCGTACGAAAAGAAAAACAGTAGACGTATCACCAAACTTATCGCACGTACTAATTGACAATTAACAAATCTTAACGACCATTCAATTCAATTCAAAGACTATGCTTTGCTAATTCGATTTCAGAATTTTGGATCTAAAGAAAGAAAAAAAAAAAGAAAGAAAAAAAAACAGAAAATAAAGCACCACTCTGATTTCTAAAGCATTTCGATTCGCAACGATTCCCAATTACCTGGGAACCTCGAATCCATGGCGATTAGATTTTTGTGCAGCTTTGTCGTTGTCCTTCTATTAGTTGGTACATCCTTTTCAGCGAGATCTGATGAAGAAACGCGGGAGCGGTTTTACGGCAACCTTGTGAACTCGACGGCACCGGGAAACGGTGAGGGAAGTATTGCTAAAATGTTCGATCGGGTTTTGGAGAAAGAGTTTTCTGAAAACGATCAGCCTGAAGGTTAGGTTACTTCTTCGATCTTACTTGATATGAAAAAGTAAACGGGACATCAAATACTTCGTAGAGATGATGATATTTTAGTGTTTATGATTGTGAGTGCATTTGGTTTGGTGATGGTGAAGCTTAATTTAAGTTTCTCTGCTTAGGATCGGATGGAGGAGCCAGCTTTAACAGCAGTGTTGCTGATCAACAAGTAGGTTTCAATCACTTCTTATAGTTTCTAAGTATGATTTTTTTTTTTTCAATGTTCTTGAGCTCTGCATTGTGTTTTCAGGCTGACATAGAGACTGTAGCTAAAGTAACGCATGAGAAGGGCAAAAGAAATGATACGCAAGAAAAGAAGTACTTGGAATCTTGGTCTAATTTGTTGAGAATTACCTTATGATTAGTTGTCCAATGTGGGTTCTATAACTTGTTTCTCGGAATTTTCTTCTTTCAATTCCAGTGGTACAAGACCGTTCCAACTTCAAGATGTGTTTTCCCTGGAAAATGAAGATTCTGATGATACGACTCTTATTGACAAAAAGGTTTTTGTAATACTAAGGAAAATTTTATATACTGATCTCACCCTTTTATTTCAGTTGCAGCTAATGCTCTTCTCTTGCTACTCTTCAGGATAATGTTTTTGTCATGTCAAACAAAAAATCTAAGTACCCGATACTTCAAGTAGATTTGAGGTTGGTCTTTCTCAGATTATCCTCTGTATTGGAGCATTTTGGTACATGCACTGTTTCAGTCCTGTGATCGATTTTTTTTTGGAATTCTTTCAGATTAATATCAGATTTGGTGGTCATTATCGTCTTTGCAGCAATTGGTGGCATCGTCTTCTCTTGTCTTGGACAACCGGTATGCAACCTTACATAGTAGCATGAAATATATCTGATTTTGGGTTCATTGCGGTCAAGTACCATTTGAATGAATGTTATACTATCTTTATGTGCATTAGGTCATTGTTGGATATCTTCTTGCTGGGTCGATCATTGGGCCGGGGGGACTGAAATTCATCAGTGAAATGGTTCAGGTATGATAAAACATATCTTCCTAGTCATTTTAGATTATGGCATGCTTACATTGTAAGAAAACATTAGTCACTTTAGTTTCAGGGTTTTTGTCTCACAATTATTTATTCTCTAAGTTCTCTTTTTGTGCTTTTACAGTTAAGATTGGTTTATGTAGAATTCCTCTACTGTATAGCAATCAGATAGTTAATAGCATGCCACCTCTTTATAGACTATGGTTTCTTTTGTCTCCGTCTTCTGTTCATCAGGGATGTAAAGTATTCTTGGATAAAAAAATTTCTGCCTGGCTGAGCATGTTGATGCTGGATGTGCCTTTAGATTATATTTAGAGAAGGACAGACTTGAAATTTGCTCTTGTTGTTTGAATTCAAGCCATCACTAGGGGTATAAATGAAAGCATGACGTGGAGCTCCACATTCATACAGTCAACTTATTCAGTCATTCATTTGGAGAAAGTATTCTGATATTCAAACTTTTTTCTTCTTCTGATGGTATGGCAGGTTGAAACCGTTGCACAGTTCGGTGTTGTTTTCCTTCTTTTTGCTTTGGGCTTGGAATTCTCGATGACTAAGGTAGACATCCAATGACCGTTGACTGAACTTGAATAAAATTTTATGTGGATTTGCAATTTCACTCTAATATCTTCTGTTCTTGTTGTTAATGTTACAGCTGAAAGTTGTTGGCCCTGTTGCTATCCTTGGAGGCCTCCTTCAAATTGTCTTGCTTATGTTTCTGTGTGGTGTAACTGCCTTGGTATGGAACAATGCAGTATATTCTGGGGCATATAGTGGCAATTTGAAAATTGCTTCCAAAATTTATATCTGGTTGACATTTGCAGTTGTGTGGAGCAAGGTTGTCGGAGGGTATCTTTGTAGGTGCATTCTTATCTATGTCATCAACCGCAGTGGTACTTTTCTTTTCTTTTCTTATTGAGTTTATTACAAAGCTACTTCTTTTTCCCATTTCATTTCAAAGTTTCTGTTTTAATCCAAATGTCAATTTGACCAGGTGGTAAAGTTTCTGGTAGAACGGAACAGTACAAGTTCTCTTCATGGTCAAGTTACAATAGGGATTCTTATCTTTCAGGTTTCACTCATAACACTACATATACTTATTGAATAATTTGTTACATGACGTTTTTGTTTCCTTTAGCTATTTTCATTGTTAATCTGGATTTTCAGGACTGTGTTGTTGGTATACTATTTGCCTTGCTTCCAGTTTTGGGTGGTAATAGTGGTTTACTACAAGGAATTATATCAATGGGAAAACTGTAAGTAATTTATTTGGAAGAATTTATCCTAGGAACATCTTATTTTTCCTCATTACCATACTTGACGTAAACATTTTATTTTCTAATTTAGGCTTCTGATATTGTCCATATATCTGACTGTGGCATCTCTGTTAACGTGGTCATTTGTACCCCGCTTTCTGAAGCTAATGATTCAGTTATCATCTCAAGTAAGTTTTAGGCTACGTTCTTCCGAGACTCTACTTTGAATCTTTTTTTCTTTCTTTGAATGGCATCCTGACTATTGCCAATGTTCTCTCATTATGGAATGCAGACAAATGAACTTTACCAATTAGCTGCTGTGGCATTCTGCTTACTATCCGCATGGGTAAGTATATTTTGTCATTTCTTGTATGCATAGTTTTCTGATCCCTTTTCGTATTTAAAAGAATCTGAGAAAATGTCACATAAGTTTCATCGTAATGATAGGCTACTGAAGAAAACAATGCTGATTACTATAGACACTGAAGCATTCAAGTATATTATAATTAATAAGCATATCAAATTAATATTCCAATTCTTAACTTAAGTGTGGTTCCTTGCAAGATTTCTTCAGTGCAGCGACAAGCTGGGTCTTAGTCTTGAGCTAGGATCATTTGTGGCTGGCGTTATGTTGTCAACAACCGAGTTCGCTCAACATACACTAGAACAGGTACTGATTTGAAACACGGGTCTTTTATTCATCGTCAGTACTTGGTACAAAATGAAGTCTCGAGGTCAGTTCATTGACAGTTTTGGATTCTCTCTCTGTAATGTAGGTGGAACCAATTCGTAATTTGTTTGCCGCTCTCTTTCTCTCTAGTATCGGGATGCTCATAAATGTTCATTTTCTATGGAACCACGTGGATATCCTTCTAGCATCTGTGATTCTAGTCATAGTTATTAAGACAGCAATTGCAGCAGTAGTCGTTAAAGCTTTTAGGTACAACATGAAGATATCTTTCCACGTGAGTTTTTTACCTTCCTCTGAGCTTCTTCATATGAAAACCTACCAATTAAGTATATTTCTTGTCAAAAATGTTATAAATAGGTCGGGGTACTGCTTGCTCAAATTGGAGAGTTTGCCTTTGTTCTTCTAAGCAGAGCGTCAAACCTACACGTTATTGAGGTAACACCTTTTTCCTCCGGTGATAGATTACTCTTTACCATTTTCGTCTTACTAAACTTTGTGACTTTGGGTTTGAAATGAATGAAAATGTAGGGGAAAATGTATTTACTTCTTTTGGGCACAACAGCTCTGAGTCTGGTAAGTTACTTCAACATTCAAACAGCAGAACAATCATAAAATAATACACATAGTTCAAATCTATATAAACTTGAAATGGTAACTGTTACAGGTAACGACTCCATTGTTGTTCAAGTTAATACCGAGTGCAATGAACCTCGGTGCTCTCCTTCGATGGTTTCCTTCTGAGAACAGTTCCCAGAACGAGGTCATTCCCTAACCTGTTTTGTTTTCCGTATTCGCATTATGTGCAAGTTAATATACGTTGTGACTTAGAGTGTTGCTTGTAGAGTTTGCAGGAGAAAGCGTCGATGATAGAAGTACATAACAGAACCAAGTGACCTCGCTTTTGTACATTAGAGACTGAAGATTTAAGACAGAAAAAACAGATTTTGATCCTATGAACTCCACCAGAAGGCTAAACGAAAAAACATATTTAGAACTGACCAGATCAGAACCAAGACTTGCTTTTTCTATTTTCTTATTGTAGTCTCGTATATATATATTATTTAGTGTTCACTACTTCTATGTATTTCAAGCTGACTTGTAGCTTGTTCATTTGGTGTAACGATATTATTGGTCCAATACGTTCTTGAATCCCATCTTTTTGTATCAAAAATAACTACAATGTTTTCGAAAGCTCTATTTATTCAAATGGATTTCACGTTGAAAATGAAACTTGATAAATCGTTTATAAAGTTACAAGGGTGTTTAAAGGAAGATTAGAATTTGGAGATGAAGTCAAGGATAATTTGGAGTATCTCTTGAGGCTTCTCTTGGTTAATGAAGTGAGCTGCTCCCTCCATGACCACAACAGGCTCTTCAAGCAAAGGCACGTCTTCCTTAAACTTAGGACTGTGTATATATTCCTTAGCACCAGGCATAAAATTAACCATATCTAGCTCCCCTATCACAAACTTTGTAGGTACTTCGATTCTTCTTCCTATCCATGGAACCAATAGCTCATTGTTCCTGCCATTACACACCTCCTCGTTCATCCAAATTCACAACATGACAACATTATTAGTTACAATAAAAAAATTACCGGTTGAAATTACGGAAGAAATTGACTCCACCAGAGAAGCCTTTGTCTTCAAACTTACTGACGTAATAAGCAACATCTTCCTCCGATAGCCAAGATGGTAAAGGAATGGATTCCTCTTTAGAACCCCAGAAGCTTTTGTCTTTGGGTATAATAAGTGGTCCAGGCTCTCTGTAAGTGAGTATCCTCTTCATTGCTCTCTCTGTGCCAACCTCTGCAATCTCAGCTTCTATTTCTCCATCTTTCTACACAAGTCAAACCTTTTACACATTAGGATTCCTCTAAAGATTGTTAGAAAACCGAGTGAGATCAAAAACAAACCTGAAACCTGTTCATGTAGAAATCATCACCGTAGTAAGCACGTAAGACATCCAGAGGTTTCAATAAAGGATCTTTCGGACCAAAAGAGAAAGGAACACCAAGGTTGACGAAAGCTTTGACTTTATCTGGTCGGAACAGACAAAGATACCAAGACATGAGAGCTCCCCAGTCATGTCCAACCACAAAAACCTTCTCTTCCTCCTTGGTTAAAGCTGTTATGACGGCGACTAGGTCACCAACGATATGGAAGCATGTGTAAGAAGAGATCTCATGTGGAGCGTCGGAGTCACCGTAACCACGTAGGTCAGGAGCCACGGCGCGGTAGCCACGAGCGGCAAGTCCGGGAATCTGGTGGCGCCAAGAGTACCAAAGCTCAGGGAACCCATGGAGGAGGAGGACCATAGGACCATCGGAGGGGCCTTGGATTGCCACGTGGATGTCTATGCAGTTCCCTCTCACCTTTAGATGCTCCATTATTTTCTTAGTTTGGTCAATCAAAGTGGCTTACCATATATCAGTGACTGACAGATTATAATGAAATTTTTCATTATGTAAAAGTACACAAAAAAAAAAACTATCGAAGTGAATAGTTAAGAATACATATGAGTTTCTATTAGCAAATATTTAAAAAAATTTAAGTATTTGTGATCTGTTTCGTTAAAATCAGATATTTAATTTTACGATCCATTTCGATTTGAAAATTTTCAGGTATCAGAAAATTTGGATATTCGTTTTTCTTAGTGATCCGCGGATAATCCGCTCTGGTCCGTGTAAAATATTAAATAATAAAACACATAAACACAATTCACTATTCATAAATAAAAAATTTGAAGTCTTTAGTCACACTTACCAAAATCTATATCTTAATTATCATTAAAACTACTCCAAAACATAAATAATATGACAAAGTTGAAAATATGTCTTCTATTTTTCTAGCAACAAAAGAGATAATACAATTCCTATAGAAAATCCAATATAATATTTGTATGACCATATTTATATTTATTTTTTAACCATATTTATATTTATTTTTAAATAATCAACAAATTGATCTTTTTGATATTCTATTAAAGTTATTTACTGTGACATAAATATATAGTGTATAAATTGTTTATTCTTTAACATATGTATATATCTAATTTAAAAATTTATTACATGTTTGTTACTAAACAAATCGGAGTACATATCTGATATTTTTGAAAAAGGATTTTTGTAATTTATTTTGTTTTCAACAAATATTATATTTTGCTATTTGTTTTAAATATCCAAAATATTTGGATGAAATTAAAGCAAATACCAAATGGAATAAGATCATAAAAATATTTTGCCGACCCTAGTTTCTGTAAGCTTCCGTGGCTTCGTTGATTTCACTGGTCAAAAGTCAAGATATTTGTTAAAAGACGAAAACACCCTTTTAGTATCAGTTTGGTTGAGTTGGGTTGATTTTACAATAGTCGACTGCGTTATTTCGTTCCGAGTTCTTCACAATTTCAGAAGAGGAAGAAGAGAGAGAGAATGGAAGTGAGATCTGCAACGAAGCTTCAGTGCCAACGTATTGGCTGCAACGCCATGTTCACCGATGACGACAATCCTGAAGGTTCTTGTCGGTTTCATGCTTCGGTGCGTCTTTCTTTTCTTCATCCTCTTTAATTGAGAGACGAATTGTGGATTATTTTTCACGATTTCGGTTGCCAATTTGACTTTGATGTTTTGGATTTTGAGCAAATGATATGTTAGTTAGTGGTCAATTAGTTTTTGATTAGCTGATTACCTATAGCCTATAGGTGTCATATGGAAGGTGTAAGTAAGTATAATAAGCCTTGAACACAGCTTTTGATTCTCCAATTGTCAAGTTTATACTCATTTTTTCTGCTTCTAACTTTTGTTTTTTGGTGAACTCAGTGAGCTCGTTAGACTGTCCATAGAAGGTTATATAGAACAATTGATGCAAGGAAACTAATGTATAATTGTGTTAAATAGAACAGTCTCGTATATGAGAAGGAAACAACAATTGAATGCATCTTTTGGCTTAACCTGAACAATGCTTTTGCTGTGTATCCAAGGCTTCAAATCAGTTACAATCTCTTTTAACATTTGGTGTTCTTTTGTTTTGGTCTATTGCTTTAAGATTTTATTGTATCTTTACAATATTCATTCTCATATACTATATTTTTTTGTCCGGTGTGGCTTCTTTTGGCATTTCACTGACTACTGGTTCTTTGTTCAAGCAGGGTGTAAGTCAACTTTTTTCTTTATGTATTGTTTATGTTTATGTCATTTGTTTGCTTCAAGCTCATCTGCTTTAGAGAATTAAAGCTAGAAAATGTTTAAACTTGTAGCCATTTTTTCATGATGGAATGAAAGAGTGGAGCTGCTGCAAACAAAGAAGTCATGATTTCAGTTTGTTTTTGGAAATTCCAGGGTAATAATATCTCCTCATTGAATAAGTCATTCTACGTTTTTCTTGATGTATGTTGTGGTTTATTGAAAACACTAGTACTTCTATTTATTCTTTTTTTGTTTCTTGCAATGAAAGATGTAAAACAGGTAAACACACGACTGAGAAACCAGTTCTGCCCAAACCGGCTCCAAAGCCTTCTGTCACGGTTCCTACTTCATCTCCAAATGCCAATGCACCAGCTAAAGACTCTTGCTCCAGATGCCACCAAGGCTTCTTCTGCTCAGACCATGGTTAATATTTTCATCTCTCTGGTTTAATCTCTTGTCGGTGCTCTAATGAATACGAGAAACTTCTTTCTTACTTGTTGTCCCTACCACGCAGGCTCGGAACCCAAAGGACAGACCCTAAATACACCCATGAAAGTGCAAGAAGAAAAGATTGAATCATTAGCACCACCTCCTACAAAAAAGACTGTTATAGACATCAATCAACCGCAAATCTGCAAAAACAAAGGATGTGGCAAAACATTTAAAGAGAGGGATAATCATGAGACTGCATGTAGCTATCATCCAGGTCCTCCTGTCTTCCATGACAGATCAAGAGGGGTTCGTGAAGCCTTTCTTTCCTCAAATCAACTTTTTATGACTCTTTTCATTACCTATTTTTGTTAAAATTTGTATTGAATATCAATTTTTTCTTTGTGCAGTGGAAATGCTGCGACGTTCACGTGAAGGAATTCGACGAATTTATGGAAATACCGCCTTGCACTAAAGGTTGGCATAGCAGCAGCCTCGATCAGGCGGTCTGACACTTCTGTTTTTCTGAGAATTGAGATTTCCAAAGGAAAGTTTATCTCTTTTTTTCATTATGTTTACATGTTCTTTCTATTTTGGGTAATTTGATTATAGATTCATTTGGAAACCTTGTATTGGACAGAAATGTGTAATGGTTATAAACTAAACTGCTTTGAATGCTTTCAAAAAGAGGGTTATATTTTGGATGTGGTTACTGGTTAGGGGTTTGATTGTTGTTTTTAAAACCCTGAGGATCTTTCAGTAGTTTCACCAATATTAAAGGGCTATTTAGTTACTTCTCAAAGACGGAGACAAAATTTTTAATATTCAAATTTAATTTACTAATTATCTCAAAATTTTGTATCTATTCAACACTTTGCCACACATTTGTGTTCTCTCTCTCTTTCAACACTTTTGGTTACACTCAACGAACGGCTCGAATCTCTCTTTTCACGGCGGAGCAGTCGTGATGAGGCTTATTGTACCTCTCCGTGGCGTAGTTCAAGGCCGTGGTGGTCTCTTTGTTGGCTCTCTCATTCCTTGTTGTCTTTTCTACTTTCTCCAGCTTTACCTCAGACGACGTCGTTCTCCTCCCGACTCTCCTTCCTCCGACGACGCGACGGAATTACCGAGGACGTCTTCACTATCCAATTTATTCACCCGTGGAAACTCCATCGGACGGGTTCGAGTCTCCTCTCGAGCGGCTCCTTTAGCGAAGCCCTCCGACTCGCCTTATTACATTGGCTTAGAGAGAGTTAAGACGGATCCGTACGATCGGATTAGCAATCCCGATGGGATTATTCAGCTTGGATTGGCTGAGAGTTCGGTGAGTTTTGATTTTTTAGATGTTTTTCTCTCTTTTTGTGATTGTTTATAGAAACTGATTCATGAGATTGCTTTCTGGGAGTTTTGTAGCTGTGCTTTGACTTGCTTCAGAGATGGATGTCTGATAATTTGGTGGAGTCGTTGATGCAGTCTGATAATGGTGAATTCGATATAAGTAGTCTCGCCATGTATAAACCTTTTGAAGGATTGCTTGAAGTCAGAGTGGTAAGTGTAAAAAACACAGCCTTGTCGCGTTCTTCTTCAAATTTTGGAACTTTTAAAGAATTTTTCTGCAAACCTGTATCAGAATTTGTTTGATTGATAATGTTCTTCGTCTAGGATCAAAGAAAAGTTGGTTAGAGATCCGAAGTTTTCGTAGAGCTCTATTCCATTCCAAATATCTCTCAGACTTGGATTTGGCCTTGCTTGATGGCGTTTGTTGTCACGCCATTGTATCGAAGGAAATCAAATTTCTGCTACTTATTTTTCTTTCATTTTTTCCGGAACTGTCAGGCTTTTGCTGATTTCATGTCACGAATAATGGGAGGTAATGTGTCATTTGACCCCTCAAAAATGGTGATTACAGCTGGTGGGACTCCTGCTATCGAAGTCTTGGCCTTCTGCTTAGCTGATCATGGAAACGCTCTTCTCATTCCGTCGCCATATTATCCAGGGTAATTTTTACCATACGATTATCCATTAATCTGGTGAATTTGTTTGAATTTTCCACCAGTCTTCTCTTTCCATGTGATGTACTAACGAAACTGAATATGCAGCTTTGACAGGGATATTAAATTTCGTACAGGGGTGGAGCTTATACCTGTACACTGCCGTAGCTCTGACAATTTTACTGTAACTGTTTCTGCGCTAGAACAAGCTTTGAATCAAGCTAGAAAACGAGGAAGTAAAGTTTCTGGCATCCTCTTTTCAAACCCATCAAATCCTGTTGGAAACATATTATCAAGGGAGACACTTCATGATATCTTGAGATTTGCTCAAGAGAAAAACATTCATGTTATTTCTGATGAAATATTTGCTGGTTCTGTTTATGGGGACAAAGAGTTTGTTAGCATGGCGGAGATCGCTGACTTGTCCGAATTTGATAAGAGTAGGGTTCATATCATCTATGGTTTGTCAAAAGACCTTTCAATTCCTGGTTTTAGAGCTGGAGTCATCTATTCCTTTCATGAAGATGTAGTAAATGCTGCGACAAAGCTGATGAGATTTTCATCTGTACCAGTTCCAGTCCAAAGGATACTTATCTCTCTGCTATCAGATGTAAGATTTATTGAGGAGTACATGACAGCGCACAGGCAAAGGATCAGAGAAAAGCATATGCGGTTTGTGGAAGCTTTGAAACAATTAGGAATTCCTTGTGCTGAGAGTGGTGGCGGGTTGTATTGTTGGGTTGACATGAGCAGTTTATTGACATCTTACAGTGAGAAAGGAGAACTCGAGTTATTTGAGAAACTATTGACTATTGCTAAGATTAATGCCACTCCAGGTACAGCCTGTTATTGTATAGAACCAGGCTGGTTCAGGTGCTGTTTTACTGCTTTAGCAGATGAAGATATCCCAGTTATTATGGGACGTATCAGACAGCTCATAGAATCATATACATCTTGAAGCCGAACCAGATTTTGGGTTAGTACAGTGTTGTTATCTATAGTTAAACATTGTTTTGGCAAGCTGTTAGACCTTTGGAAAAGAAGAAAGAAATAAATGATATGAGTCCCGTTTCTGCAGCTGAAAGAGTCTGGCATTCAATCTCGCATCTATTTTTTCAATACTGCATATACAAGTTTCTTATCTATAAAAAAAGAAAATGACTTGTGATATTTGCTGTTTTTGGGATGCAAATTGTGTGGATCTTTATGAGTTTTCTTCTAAATGAGCTTCAACCTTGGTTGGTACTTTTTCCACTCAAGTCCTTCAATCATTTTGAAGCCCGGCACAAAGAGGCAGTGATTGTCAGCTCTATTCTTTGTAAATTCCTGCTAGTTTGTCCAGGCAGGTGTCAAGATTTCAAAATCAATTGAATTTAGGTATGAGCGTGATATATTGTTACGGTGTATTTGGCTTTGGAACAGAGTAAGAGAAAAATATATTTGAGAGTGTTACCTTATAAGGATTCTGCTTTCTCATTTCAACAGCTCTTCTCATATAGCTTCGTCTTCGGCTCAACATTATCAGCTCCCCGAGTGTTTGCGGCATCCTCACAGGATATCCAATGTTCATGCTGTCAGAATCTGTAGTAAGCTTCACTTCTTTATTTAACGGATGAGTAGAAGCCTGAACATCCTTAGAGTCAGCATCTTTGACCTTCTCCGGTGGAAGAAGACGTGGAAAGAGCTTTTCCAAGAATGAAGCTCCCACAAGGCTGGAAGCTCCCGTCATGTAACTACACGTACTGTCATCAGATTCATAAGCTGGTGATGTTGGCGTCGAGCTCGTCTCTTTATTCATGTTGTCATCAAAGTCATCCACCGCAAGAGCACCGGATATTGGAACGGAGCGGTTTGCTGTTAATAGAGACGGCACAGAACTGAAAGAATCACTGCTTGCATCATCAAAAATATCGCTGCCGGTGTCAAGCTCACCATACATAGGAGGCGGTGGCAACTGTTGATCCAACGACTCAGGTGGGTTGGGATCAACAAAGCAAGGGTATGGTTGTCCTGGAATTTCTTCCCAATCAAACGGAACTGAAGTAACCAGCTTAGCCGGAACTGGAACCGGAGGTGGTAATGAAGGAGTCGTATAAGTTTCCAATGGTGGATTTGGAAGCTGAGGTGGGTCATCTGAGGAAGAAGGAAGTGGCTTTCCAGGCGTCTCTTCCCAACGAAAAGGAACCGATGTGACTAGCTTAACCGGAACTGGAACCGGAGGTGGTAATGAAGGAGTCGTAGCAGTTTCCAATGGTGGATTTGGAAGCTTAGGTGGGTCATTCGAAGAAGAAGGAAGTGGCTTTCCAGGCGTCTCTTCCCAACGAAAAGGAATCGATGTGACCAGCTTAATTGGAACCGGGAGAGGTGGCGGAAGTGGAGGAGGCGTAGGCACGAAAGTGGCCAGTGAAGGTTGCCAATCCCTCTTGGCAAAGCCAGGTCGCTCTTCCCATATGAAAGGAACAAAAGGAGGCTGTCTCAATTGTTTTCGAGGTGGCTCTGTTTCTTTGTGTTCCATTTCATATATTTGCTCGTCTCTGTTCACGTTGTCCTCTTTATTTATAGTTAATTTTGTTTATGGGTTTGATTAGTCAATGAGATGTTGTGTTAATAACCGAAACACTTTGGTATCTATTGAAAGTGTGTGTTTCATGAATATTCACCTAAACCATTTGGTGTCGTGTCACCAAACTTGTTGATCCACTTCATGTTGACTATTTATATAACTTTTATCTTTATGTCATCATTTCTCTTCCACTACATCTTACAATCTAATCCATTAATCATACTTCTGTATCTATTTTTACAATTGAAATGACTTGTCTTGTCAACATTTGGAGGTTTTAAATGTGGACTATGAACATAATAGGGCTGGCCAAAATATCCGTAAGATCCGATTCGATTTGATATTTGGTTCGGTTCGATTCGAAAATTTCGAATATCCATAAAATTTTGGAGCAAAGCAAATAGTAAAATTTAATATCCATTAAAAACAAAGCAAATATCAAATATCATTTTTTAAAAGACCGGATATCCACTTCTATTCGTATCTCAATAAATATATATTTAAATATTAGTTATGTATACATATATTATAATATAAATAGTGTTGTGGATATTTATATGGTTGGAGATGAATGAAATGTAGTATGTACTTAATTTTAATTGTTTTATATTTTTGTTTTATGATATTATTTTTTATCATGTGATATATTATGAGTTTAGTTTTAGAACTAATTTGATTAAAATTTTTTAGTTTTTAATAGTTAGCTATATATATATTCTTATGTTTATATTNTTAGTTTTTAATAGTTAGCTATATATATATTCTTATGTTTATATTGAAAAATATTTAATTTAGGTATGAAAATTTATATTGACATTGTTTTTAATATATTTTTGATTATTTTTGTGAATTTTTTGTATTTTATATTTGTTAATTGTATAAAAACAGATCAGAGCGGATATTCGCGGATATTTGAAAAAAAGGATATTCGAGTTTCTGGAAATCCGGAAAATTTCGGATTGAAACGGATCACAAAATTAAATATCTGGATAAAACGGAACGAATCACAGATACTGCAAATTATCCATATATTTGCTATGTGCTCACCCTTAGAACATATTATTCTAGTTCCAACCCATTTTTGATTTCTCATTTAGGAAGATTGTAGTTTCTTCTTATTTGATCTAACCAAAAATCTTCTTATACAATAATGTCTCCTTCATACACACATTCACCTACCCCATTAACCAATTAAGAAAAAAAAAACTTGTTTATCTGGATCAAAGTAAGTCGATTAGTACCTTTAGTCGTGGGTCATGCAATAATGCTCACTCGTTTCCTTACAATATTCATCTGGAGAAGTGTATTTTATGCATGACGTACTAAATATAACAGACATTAGCAGTTCGACTTTTGATATTTCTTATCAAAGAATTAATCAATTGCATTCCCTCAAAAACACTGAATGTTAGAAAACTATATATTATCAAGAAATATGATTTACAACTTACTCCATGATCCTATATCTCAAAACCTGAAAGTAATGTATAAAATAACTCAGAAAAATCAGTGCAGAAAATCAAGAAATGAATGCATCTTTCAATAATTAAAACTTGACAAAGAATGAATGGTAGGGGTTGCGCGAACGCAAACCCCCTCAGCAACAAATAATGACATAGGTTCTTCCACTTGGGAAGATCTTAGGCTAAGCACCCTTCCTTAATGTGCAATGGAAGTCACTAATTTAGGCCACTCATCTTCTTGATCACGAGTTGACCCCGTCCAGGTAAGTACCTTCTACGGTCTCATTAGTTTTTGTTTTATACTCACTTCTCAAAGTCTTCTTTGTTTTTTGCAACGATATGGGACCTTTTCTATTATAAACCGTGAACTAGAAGACCTTTATTTCAATATCTACTGGGCCGACTCGGCCCACTAATCGGAACTAACTAAGTTTCTGTTAATTATCATCAAGCCGAAACTAACCTTAGAGAAGGAGGTGTAGTAAATGTGTGGTTGCACACTAACATTAAACGACATTGTCAATAAAATTTAACAGCGAGACAGATTGACCCAAAAAAGACAACAACAAATTGGATAATTTTGTTTGAAATGCTAGTATTATCAAAACGCAAAACTTAGTTGACTCTTGATCACTAGCATGAGCTGGACCCATCTAAACTATTGATTAGTAGTTCTTAATGTAAAGTCAAAAGATATTTTAAAGCATTTTAGGTGCACTTGATATTATTCCACATCTGATTTTTTATTCTCTAGATTCATTTAATCAATATTCGTATAGAACTTTTTCTAAGTTTTATATGTATTTTTTCCTTCTAATTTCGGCTCCTCCCAACTAATCTAATAAAGCACACAACTTCCCCTAGGAAATCTATATACAAGTAGAGCTACTAAATACTTCCCCTATGGAACAATAATATAATCTAATATTTAATTAATCTCATATCTAAATTAGCTTTATAAAAATAGTTTATATTTAAATTAGTGTAAATTATAGTATATTTTGTTAGACTCTCATTTCATATATGATTTGACCAAATTTTTGGAGTCAGGTATTTAATTGACGAATTTTCTCTAAATAAAACAGTAAAAAAAAAATTAAAGAGTTGAGAAAATAATCACTCAAATTCACTCCAATATATACATTATTACACATTACATTATCTTTCTTAATTAAATATAATTTCTCTCTCGAGTCAAGAAAAATAACCCCACCCAAATCACTTTTATGATTCGTATTTTCAAATTTAAAACAAGAACGAAAACAACCCACGAAACAAGAAAAAGAAAACAAAAACTCTACAGTAAAATTAGTTGTGATTAGGAATAAGAGGAGACTGTAGATTGAATAAAGCTTTTGCAGTCATTTCTCTTTCGAATCTCCAGATGTAATTCAACCCAACAAGAAGCTCTGTTATGGCTGCTTCTGTCTTAACTTTATCTGCAAACACTAATGTTTGAACTAACATCACTCTGTTCTGACTATTCCCATTCGTCGCCATGTGTTGCTGCTCGAAGCTTCTCTCACTCTGCCACCTTATCATGTTCTGTGCCAACGGTAACAACCACCTTAAGATCCGACCTAAAGCCGTCCTCCACTCCGCTGCTAAACCACCGTCCGTCGCCGTGAATCCAACTCCTTTTAGTCTCGATCTAAGCGATGATCTCACACTCGCTGGCAACATTGAATACAGATCATCTCTCGCGTCGAGACCTACAAGTTGTGGTTGTTTTATCATCTTCTCCATCACAACTATCAGATTCGCGTAGTGAAGCGCCACTCCAGCTCCACCGAGAGTTGTCTCCGGTGGTTTCAAAAGTCTCGAGCTCTCTTCAAGAAACGCAGAGGAGGACGTCGTTTTGATACTTTCCTCGTCGTTTGGACTTGGATGAACGAGATTCATTGAGGAAGAAGAAGAAGAGAGAGTTCGAGGGAGAGAAAACACGACGGTGGGGCTCATGTGGCATGAAGTTGATGTAACGGAGGAGGAGAAGACGGATTTGAGTCTAGCGAGTGATGTGAATACCGATCTAGCGAGAATCAACACAACTGTGTCGAAGCTTTTGTTCCATAGAGATCTCTCTTTTAGATATTTGACATGTTGTCTTTGTCTCTCAATCTTATTCTGTAGATCGATTACTTTCATCACATCTTTCTTGTTCTCGTACTCATCGTCTTCTTCGAATTCGATCCCAATCTGTAAACTCTGTTTCCTCAAAGAGTTTTCTAGAATCGTCATCTCCTCCATCTCTTTGTACAAAGCTGTCGTCACACTCACATATCTGTTTCCATTAAAACAAAACAATCTCAATCAATCTCTCTGTTTTTGCTCTGTGTTTGTAACTTACAAGTGTAAGGAAATTTGG
Organism: Lepidium africanum; assembly: GCA_900406405.1. Lineage (NCBI taxonomy): Eukaryota > Viridiplantae > Streptophyta > Magnoliopsida > Brassicales > Brassicaceae > Lepidium > Lepidium africanum. Next base: position 2,461 of record OVAX01003493.1, on the reverse strand, counting down.
AGGTTACCTTTCGATTTTTTTGTTCTTCGCTTCAGTATCTTTACAGGTCATGATCCAGCCATGAGGGTCACGACCCATATCAGCAAACTCATGGAATAAATGATGGAAAGAACGAAGACTCGGAGTAGAACAGCGATGGCTCAGTCTAGAAACAGAATTAGCTATGTGAGCGAGACTATCAGCGAGCTCAGCACAAACGAGGCTGAGGTGGAAGGTTTCATCACCAGTGACGATTTTGGTGAGACCTTCTAAGGACAAAGAGTGTTGTCGGAGACTGAGGAGGTTGGAGTCGGTGAGGGAGTGAGTAAAGTGGAGGAGTTTGGTCATGAGACGTGCAACTTCAAAAGATAAAACACCGACGGAGGAAGTGGTGGTGGTGATCGGAGGAGATGATCGGAGAGGTTGAGTACGAGAAGAGGGTTTGGAGGAAATGGCTTTTTTGAGTTTGATTAAGAAAGTTTCGAGAGCCATTGGAGTGGTAAGGGAGGAAAGCAAAGGGAATGATTGAGAAGAAGAAGAGAGTTATAAATGAAGAGAGTCAGATTGAATAGAAGAAGATATAATCTCTTTAGTTTTGGAGAATACAAAAGTTGATGCGAAAATGGCTCGTGGGGTGTTTAGTCCATCATTACACTTTAGATTTTTTTTTTTTTTTTTTAAAAAGAATTGTTATTCGAATATATTATTTTTGTAATGAAATAATGCGTTTTGATATTCGTTTACATTATTTAAATGATTGGAAGGAATGTTAGATGTGTATCATGTCAACTAGAGTCATCTTCACCAAATTTTTTTTTTCTATTTTATTTTTCTTTCATTATCCAGATTTATTTTTAAACCGATCTTTTTCTTCAACAGAGATCTGTAATCCATTTTTTTTTGTTCAAATTTACTTTAAAAAATTGGTAATTTGGTTTCTATGTCCTCAAGATGTATATAAAGATAAAATAAATAACCTCATGAATTGTTTTAATCAAATCGATTAGATCTAATTCATATTTTAAACCCTATTATAGGAAGTAACATGATTGAAAAATGCTGCATAATTATATATTTAATCATTTGACCCCAAAAAAAAAAATCTATTAATTTATATTTTATGTTTCGAATTTTCTTGCATCTTTTTGTTATTTATAAAGATTGACTGTCAAAACGTTAAAACTCTTGTTTATGGATGAGCAAATAATTGTTTTCACAAAGAGAAAACTGAAATCATGTCAACGAAACCCAATTGGAGTGAATTATTAAAAATTAGACATAATCTCTCAAATAACCATTTTTATGTTGCAATCTTGTCATTGTCTTGTTGAAGAACTAATTGTGTTATATGTTAATGTCAAAATGTATAAATAACCACTACATACATTCGATCTCCTTTAAGAGAGATTCAATATTTTGGTATATAAATTCCTTATTCAAAGTTTGGAGTTGGAAAATGAGGTAAGAGTAAGGTCACATGAGGAGCCAAAAAAGGCGTAAGAAAGGCATTACCACAAATAATAATGAGAGGATTATAGTTTATAATATTAACGACAATAATAATTAAAATAAGTTGGAGAATGCATGCGAATGCCAACCAATCGTAAGGCAACCATTTGTGATTAACATAAATTTTGTCGTTACATTTAGAGGCAAATTCCCATGCTTCCATATCTTTTTCTCTTTCTCATGTTTTTTTTTTTCTTTTTTCTAATATTTGTTTTATAAAATTCCAAAATATCTTATTATTTCTGTATACATTACTGAATTCGATATAGCTAGAAAGTATAATTTCTTTGTCTCGACATACTTACGATGATGATTTCTATATGGTTAGTGTATCAAAGCGAGTGGACTAGAATATTCTACAAAAGAAAACATATACAAGAAAGTAACTTATTTTGACAATTTTTAAAAATAAATAAGTAGTCAAAAATCTATCGACTCTCTCTTTTTGGTCAAGCAATTTTAATCAAACATTTAATTAATTTTTGACTAAATTCAACGTACAACCATCACTGTTTCATAACGATTTGTTCTTGATATTGTTTATGGATTATAAACGAAGTAAACGTATTTAGAAAACGAATCAACATGTACACTTCTTAATCAATGAGACTCAGTTATTATAATATCTGTTCTGGTGAAATTAAGTCGAAAACCCAATTTATTTTTATTTTTTTTATCAAAACTTACTCATTTTTTCTACTAATAGAATCGACAAAAGTCTGATCCATAATCAAATTGCTTTTATTAGAGTTGTCGGAATTTGAACCTCTACTTAATGCAAGTTAGATCAGGGGTAGCCAACTAGACCACCTACATATTAGTAATTTATTAGTACCATAAAATAACTACATTATTTTTTGGTGTTTCATATATCACTATTTATATTAATAATCTTTTAGGGACACAATATTCATAATGTTAAAAATGTCAAAAAGTTACGGCAAAGTTTAATATATATGTGGAGCCCACGCGT
>OVAX01003492.1:0-15425 GCA_900406405.1 Lepidium africanum | reverse complement strand
TTTTTTCAAAAAAAAAAAAAAAAAAAAAATCGATTGCCACTAAAACTAGAATATAAGAAAAATTACAAAATCTGAATATATGTCTGAAAATTTTAGATTAGTAGTCATAAATAAACGTTACAAATCACTAATTCTAGAGTTTTTTTTGTCAACCTTACTTATTCTTTCTACTAATAGGATCGATAAATGTTCGATCCATAGCCAAATAGAGTTAGCGAGATTTGAACCTTCACCTAGTGACAAGCTAAATTAGGGGCAAGACAACTGAGTCACCTGCTTCTTAGCATTTCAATGAGGTTAATGATAGTAAAATAAAGATTTTTCCAAGAGTAAAAACAATCATGCAAAGCAATATATGATATTTTTTTTTGTCAATCTTACTCATTTTTTTTTACTAATAGGATCGACAAAAACTCGATCCATAGCCAAATTGTTTTCATTGGAGCTGGTGAGATTTGAACTCCCATCTAATACTAAACTAGATCAAATGCAAGCCAACAAGACCAGCTTCTTGGCCAATATATGATGTTTCTTAAGAGAGCAATTGACTCACTTTTTGATCGAGAAGAAACAAGACATTTCCATATATAATCATAGCGGACCAAACTTAGACGCAATTAATGGCAATATAAACGATTCAATAACACTTAGATACGTAGCCAAAACTAAAGCCCAGTAATGTTGTACGACCTCACTACTCATTTTTATCATTTTTATATTTTGTTAAATTAATAAGATAGCTTGTTGGAAAAACTGTTTGTTTTGGTATTACTAAAATGAACTATATTTAAAACCAAAAAGTAAAAAAAGAACTATATCTTCTTTGATGTTTAAAAATTTAAGATTATGATACTAAAATGTACAATATTTTTGGTCGGTACGAAAATGTACAAACTTAAAATGATTAAAACGAAAACCAAAAATTGTTTACTATTATACACAATATCTACAAGATTATTAGGACATAATTATTAGATTACCAAAACATAATCTATAGATCAAAATTTATTCTCTAAAACTTTTTTTAATCTTTTATAGGTAAGGTCGAATCTATGATATCAAATTATTAGTTGGATCATTTAAACCACTAAACTTCGAAAAGTTCAACATGACTCTAGAGATTTGATCCTTCTGAATTTTTATTAGTTGATATGGTTATTCAATCTAATTAATATAATGTCTATATAAAGATGAATTAAATTTTCAAAATTAAATTTTCACAACTAGATCGACATATTCTAATATATACCTTAAAGCTCACTTATAAAAGTCTTTCAATCTATCTTCCGCAGTGAAAAGAGGTCGGGTCCATGATGCAAGCATCTAAATAATCTGCTAGACTGAAATAACATGGCATTTTTTAAAAATTATTTATTGATTTGATTTATATTTTTTGAAAGACGTTCGTGAATTTGATTGATAGGTTTAATTTGGGGAGAAAATCTTGTTAAAGAGATTATGTCCTTACTTTTGTTTTTATAATAAAGATTGGATACAAATTCAAATCTGAATTGCTTATACTTGAACACATAATCTAGTTTACAAATGAACTATGAATGGGATATAAAATTTAATCACGATCCTTAAACAATGGATCAAACGCCCCTTCTAATTAGATAACGTCTTTTGTTTATAAACTATTAGACAACCTTCATAATGACAAAGCTTTGATGTTTAATAATTACAAGATTAGATATATGAAGAAAGATTAAGAAGGGTATCTCACTAAAATATTAATATTCATATTAATAAAAGACGTAATGGATACCTCACCAATACTCATGGATCTTAATATATTTCTTTTATATATCTTGATCTCTATGATTTACACTATATGTAGGTATGACATAATACATGTATTAAAAAAAAATTCAAAGTCTAAATATATGTATATCGATCGTACCATCATCTTTTGACAATAAATGGTCTGATGGTCTTAGACTGTTTATAGAAAAACTAGAACTACAGATCAAGCCTATGTTAGGTGGAGAAACTAGAAATTAAGATACAATCACTAACCTAATTATGTTTCTTTTTAATATATACTTCGTATACTAAATACTTTTCTTTTTGTAGTATACTAAAATACTTGGTTTTTTACGTTATAGAGTTGATAAAAAAGAAAAGAAAAGTAACAATGGAATCAAATTGTATTAGTGGCTGGGTCACATCCACGCATTGTTTCTTAAATATTAATATCTTATCTATCAAATAAAACGTAATAAGGACCTGACATGAGAATAAGCACCCACCACTCGAGTGTCAGAGTGCGTGACACGTGTCAAATTCTGAACTAATCTCCAAACTCACTAAATGACATTTTATCTACACTACGACACATCTCGACTTCGTTCTAGTTTTTACTTACTGTTACTTCTATGTTTATTGTTTTACACTTCATTCTGATATTAAATACAACATGATATCTAATATACTTAAAATATATATATTTTCTGATAATAAGGGAAATTCTAAGTCTAAACCTAAATTCATTCTTGAGACTCGAATGACTCGAGTTCTGCCGAATCCTTAATTACTATAGATCAACTCACTTTAGTTGATTTTTCAAATATATATTTCATTTTTTTAAATCCAAATATATATTTCATTTTTTTAAATCCAAATATATATTTCATTAATATGTAATATAAGCAAGTTGAGGCCAGAGGTGCCCTTGGAGAGGATGCGCACCAAAGATTTCTACCAAGAGAAATTAATAAATTAGTATACAAAAAAAAATAATGAAAATAAAAATTTACAAAAAGAGAAAGAAAAAGGCAAGGAGTGTCTGGCTCCACTTGGAGTCCGTGCACTGAAAAGACCATATATGTTATGCGAAGATCTGAAACAGTACACATTATTATTTACTCAGAAAAATATCATATATACTGCGCATTTATTATTCTGTGAAGATAATTAGATGCTCTTTTCTTTATATTATCTGCAACTTTATATTAACATATAAAGGTTATGCGTTTAATTATAAACTCTAAAATGTTGGTCTACTTAGAATCGTTAATTACCTACCCGTGCGTGTGTATCATTCTATATATATCTATGACATAAAAAAAAAAGTAAAACTCTTTATTCCAAAAAAAAAGATGAATAATTTTGTAATAGAGAGACGTCATCTATAAGTGCATACATGCGAACATACTATGTACTAAAATAATGAATTAATTTCTAGTAATGAAATATATATATATATATATGTATCGTTCTGAGTGGAAATATGACTGTATATATATTTTTAACTTGAAGGTTAAACAAATGAAGTTGAAAGTGAAAGAATAAGTCTCTTTCACTAAGATTTTCCTAAACAAAAAGGAAAAGAAATTTATGGTTAAAATATTTATATTTTATTCAAACTTACATGTTGGGAAAACAATTCTAGGTTTTTCTTCTTTTGGTATAAGAAAAATTCTAGGGTTTACCACTTGGGACAGTGAAAGAAGATTAGGGATGGACACGGATTAATGTACCCTCAAATTTGGTGATAACCGTAATTTGTTTAATTTGGATCATCACGATATATATGATCTATAATATGATATCCAATCGCTCGATATTAATACAAATAGTTAATAAAAAAATCAATATTTTTTTCCAAAATAGTATATTTCATATCAAAATAGTTTTATCTATTCACCAATAAAAAATCTATCTTAAGTTGTGTATTTTTAAAATAATTATCAACAGTAATTTTCAAACATTACACATGTATAATAACTATACATAATTTATATTCCATCATGTGCTTTCTTTTTTACTTTTTATTTTCAAAATTTTTCTTTCATTCGTTATAGTTAAAATTTAGTTTGGAAATATTACAAAGAATTTTTTTTAGATACTCTTCTAAATTATAAGCAAAAATCAGCTTTATAATTTTCAAAAACAGGGATAAAGGAAAGAGAACAAACACAAAAGGACTCTTTGATCTGGCAAAATTTTCTAATTAAGGAATGAGGACCGGCGATCTATTAAGAGCTTCACACTGTATATCGCGACGTCACCTCCAACATCTAGAGATAGATCAAGCAAGACATAACCCAAATAAATATTGTAAACTTAATATGGAGGGAAGAAAAAGGTTTTGCTGGATTCTTTACACCATGTGACACGCTCTGTTTGTTCCATTTGGAAAGAAAACCATTCAACATCTGAGAAACATTCTGAGAGGCATTATGTGTTTGGCATTATCAGCTTCTCTGTACAGCTAGTTTTATTTTCCTCAAATAATGCAAGTTAACTTTTAGATTTTGATATTAACATGAAAACCAAAAACCAAAAAATCTGATGTATAAGATCTATATAGAGGATGCACAAACTGAGATTGAAACTTTAGATCAAGATTTAAAGCGGTCAATTTTCATATGATTAGAAATAATTATATAACTTTCTAAATATATAACAAATGTTCTGAAACATGATTAAGCTATAAGTTCTCCCAGCTATGATTGTTTTTAACCCTTTTTTCTTACATCTGAATTTACAATTATTAAAACAACGAATTTATTGTGTTAATGTTATAATTAAACATCTAAAGATACAAACTCTGAAGTTAAATATTTTTATTTGGACAAAATGTATTTACCGTAGCAGAAAAGAAGTCCTGCACATGACATCATAAATGGTTGCTTTCATATTTGACGACGAAAAATATAAAACATTCGAGCATCCTATAATATTCAGATAAAATCTGGTCTATATTCTGATTCATTCAAATTAACAAGCAAGTGGGTTATATAATTCAAAGAGTAATATTACATTTGAATTACAATGAAATTAAAGAATCCGGATTTTGTTATCAGAGAACTTTCGACGAAATGGAATTAATTAAGATGAGGAGGATCATATTCTGACTATCAATTTTACACCATAAGTAAATCTTTTTTTTCCAAATCATCTTAATTCTCATTCATATATTCCTAGATATCATTATTTAATATCTAGGAATTATTCTTATGGGATAAAACCAAATTAAAAGAAAAAAAAAATTCTCAATGTTCGTAAACGCAACGCGACATCTCTTAAACAAGAGAAAGTAAGTGTATAATGTCTTCAAGTGTAGTTTATTCTGTATAAAGCTTTGACCTTAGTATTAAACGTTGTAATAAAAATGACTGCAACCTCAGCTGAGAAGACAATACAGAATAAGCATCAAATATGCAAAATAAAAGTAATAGTTATACTCGAGAAATAAAATTGCAGAAAAAAGTAATTAATTAAACAAATAATTTAGTTGGAATAACTTGGAGAAGGAGAGGTATCCAAATGAATCTAATTTCCTAAACAATTATTTGCAAAGATTATTACATTGCTACACATATTTATAGGATAGTTAAATTATAAAAGTGTTTGTCTCCCGAATTATTATTTGTTCAGCTTTTTTTTTTTTTTAAATAAATTCTTCTATACCGATTTTTTTCCTATATGAACTCAATTTTTTTTGTTAATCCGACTGTTTAAAAAAATTTCAAAATTATAGTGCTCCAAACCATCGAAAGTAGACATAAACAAAAGATTTATTATATTATCTCATTTTAAATAAATGACAAGAATGAATAAATTGATGAACAATATAAAAATTAGATTACATTGGAAAGAATTGTATATTAAATCTCTCAAGGCATTTTGTATATTAAATCTCTCAAGGCATTTTGTATATATAAAATGGTCAAGAGAAAAAATAATGCACAAACATGGAGAATAATAGAATTTAATATTTTATAAAACAAGAGAATAAACTAATAAAAAAACAAAAAGGGATGTGTTTTATAATATTCTCAATTACTGCAATTAGCAAAAAGAAAACTCGTAATATGGTTCCACATGCCCCTATTGTTCTATGTGTTGGCTCTTCTATTCAATGGCCAAGATGATACTATTGCAAGAATCTGATCCTCTTTTTTCTTGGTTTTGACATCTTTTAATATCCACATTTAACCTCTATAAGTCTATTTAGTCTCCAATTTATTACGTTTTTTGTTTTTCTAAGATTGCTTCGCCGAAAGTGTTCAACGAAAACAGTAGATAACTAATTTTTAGTTGTTGTTAGAGTACTTGAACTATGTATTAAAAAGTAGTAATATCTGAATAAAATATTTTACTGAGATAACCACTTATATTAGTATACCTAATCTATATTTATTGTATTAAGAAATAATAGCAATTAAATATATCGAGATTGCGAGTAGAGGTGTTAATATGAGTCGTGAGCTCATCAGTTGACTCAATTCAGTTCAATTTTAGGCGAGTGTGAGTTATGTTTTTAGGCTCATTTAATAAATGAGCTGAGTTTAATTTAGCTCACGAGTTTTGTGAGCGAGCTTTAATGAGTGTGAACTAGCTCATGAGCTCCACTTTTTTTTATAACTTAAATGAAAATTGTTCTGAAAATTGTCATTTTGAAAAATACAAACTATCTTTTTCGAAAATAGATATTATTTTCTTAGAAAAATATAAATTACCATATAAAAATAGAAATTTTACTATTCTTGAAATAAATTCTCGTATTATCATAATAGTTTTTATTTTATTGTATTTTACTTTTGAACTCTATTCAGTTTTAGATATGTTCTTAATTTTTAAATCTAAAATTATGCTATTGACTTATTGGATTATTCTAAATATTTTTTAAATTTTAATATTATTAATTTACTATTATTATATTTGTTGGGTAGCTCGCAAGCTGGATCTAGATAATTTGAGCATGAGTTTATATAGTGAAATCATTAAATAAATGAGCTGAGCTGAGCTAGCTCACAAAATATCCGAGTTCATAGCGAGCTAAGCTGAGTTGATCGAGCTGGCTCATATTAACACCCCTAATTGCGAGTTAGATTAGTATACTTAATAGATAAAACTATTCATTCGTTTTAGCATGATGGAAAATTATTGTAACACATATTATTTAAGTTTAGACATACATTACTAAAAGTCTAATTCTTCTCGGTTTGATAACTAAAAATTAAGATGATCTGGTTAATAATCTGGTCATCAGATGTTCGATCCTTTTTCCTTACACTTAGTTTTGTAAAAAAAATATTAAGGATTGAATCGTAAACTATAAATTAGGACTTGTCGATCCAATTGTTAGAAAAAAATTATACATAATTAAAATAAAATAAGAGGATTTTATTCAAACTACAAAATTGTTTTGATATCTTCTCGAATTTATAGAATCAACCAAAATAGATATTACCAAAAAATTTGTACCTTTCATGACGTATTATATAATAATAATTCACATCATGATATACTTATATACATACGAATATAACTATGAATCTATGACATCAAATTTTAAAAACTAAGAAATATTTAGTTGAGTTTTTACCAGGGCTGGTTTTGAGTTTTTTTTGTCAATATTAGATCGATAAGGTCCTATTCATAACCTAAAATCCAACCCTAAAATCTATTTTTTAAGTTACCATAATGCAGCAAATAGGAATCGAACCCTGGTGTCAAGTTATTAGCTAGCTTATCCTAACGACTAGATAGATTATCCTAACCACCAAACTAAGAGCAATTCGGTGGCTGGTTCTGAGTTTTTGAAGGCTGGAAGCGGAAGAAAAAAATGAGTTCATTTTTATTTTAAAAATTTTGTTTTCCAAGAAAAAAAAGGTATAGTTGCGATTCGAACATATACCTTAACCAATTTTTCAAAGACACATACACCATTAGACTAAACGAAACTATGTTTTTTTTTTTGGGCCGGAAAATTTCCTTATATTTTTGGGGCCGGAAGCTGTTACTCCTCAACTTCCTCCACGGGACGGATTTGGTTCTCACAAAAAAGTTTTAAAAAAATTTCCAACATATAAATTATATATATTTATGCATGCTTTTAAATTACTTAACTGCAAGTTTAAATATTGAAAACGATTTGTACTAAAGGAATAAAATCAAGCATAAAATTTACCAAGTATATTTCTTTGATTTTTTTGTTATATTTTTGTTAAGATATTTCTTTCGAATTCAGTAAGCGGTCAGTCCTGGGGATTACATACGCACGATAACGTCCCTCATGAATATCACTCACTTTCACTTCTCAAATGTTACAGTTGGCGATCCATTTTTCTAGCCACCTTTACCTCATTATTTCTTTATTTTATTCAACACAATACTTACTTACAAAAACAAAGTATAAAAGAATAAGAACACATGAATTAATTTTAAAATCCATTTTTAATTACTATATAAGAGATTTGCTGGCTCGAGTCTTGTCTTCTTTGATCCTGGTTCGTCCCCTTTAGCTGTTTACCAAAGACGACCTACAGATCTAAGAATTAAATGCACCAAAGAACATACAATTTTTTTTTTGTTAAAAAAATGAAAAAGAAAACAGAGAACTGATAAGGTAATGTGACGTTAGAGTGTCAACTTTTGTCTAAGAAATGTATCCCACTGTGGTTAAATAACAACAAGAACAACGTGCGAAGATACATTGTCTTTTATTTGGATGATGGAGAGTTCACTAGAGGCTAAGCCTGATCATTCTATGTGTCATTATCCATATATTTTACACCAGAATTTCTCTATCAAACGAACTTACCCTCTACTGGATTTTGTCATGGCCGTATAAGACAGATGTAATCTCATATCTGACTTACTGCACAGATAAATCTCTGGTGGTTAAGACAATAAAAGTGGCAAAAGATTCTCAGGCTATCACAAGAATATGACATGAGACACTATTGTAATGTCTAATTTTAAGTTTCTGCAGATTTGGATAATGAAAGGAAGTGTATCTATGACAAGATCACCAGATCTATCTACTATTTATATGGTGTGCTGTTTTTTTTTATCAAAGCAGAATTGATAACTTCAAGAAACAAAGTGTTCCACATGCAGATAACAACAGCACATGAGAGAGCTTGATAATGTTAGAGATAGAGCAAATGATATGAGATGCCATGTGAGAGATAAACTAAAAATAAATTTGTAAGAATTATAAGATATTTTAGTCTTTTGAAGATTTAGGGGATCTTCCCACTTGGATTGGTTGTGATATAAGCAGTTTATGAGTTCTGAAATGGTGGAGAGCATAATTATTGATCATGTATTATGCAAAAGCCGCAAAGTCTCTTCTTTTTCATTTCCACTTTTTTATTTTCTTTATTTTATGTACTAATTGTAAATCATATGTGTGAAAGAAAGAAGTTCAAGTAGTTACCAAGTCGAATAGTTGAAGCATGATGGTATCTGGTACTTATGCTTCGAACACCTTTACTAGATCTTACTAACGACCGTGTCATTCTGATTATCTGCAATCACATCAAAACGGTTAAGAGCTTCAAAGAACCTAACAACGGCAGATGAAAATTCAATAGAGACAACTTTGTAAAGCGACAGTTGAAATATTAGAATCCACAGGAGTCAAGACTCAAGAGAATGCTTTTTTTAATCTATAATAGGATTAGAGGTAAGATTCTGATAAATGGAACAAAGGAAGAGATAGGTATAAATATTTGGTAAAGCAGTTAGCTTTAGAATAAATTAACCAAAGGGTGGTGAGAGCAAGAGAGAAGGTGGGAACCCACCATAGACGATTGATCGGCCAACATCGTAAAGAAAGCCTTTTTTATGTCTCTCTCTTCCTCTTTCTGTTCTTACAACACAGAGCAGTAATATTAAGTGTATGAGAGTGTTTTCCATACTACTATATATACATGTGCTCACATGGTTTCCCTTTGAAGGAGTTCAAGGAGAAAGTTACCAAAGACACTTGCTTTTAAGCTTTCTTACCTTTCTTTCTTTAGTCTGACACCATTAGGACCATTAAGTGATTTCCTTAAGAGCATCACGACGACTACAACAGTTACAAATACAAGGACGAGTACAGAACCTGGTTCAGGAGCCATCATGCCTCAGAACTGCATAGCACCTAGACCTGACGAAGATGGTGGAGTTGTGGTACAAGGTATGACAGACACGTCAGAAACACAGACCAAGTCTGAACTAGCCTTCCCCATGGTCACTTCACAACCTGGTCTCCAGGTTTCCATGTACCCCATAACTCTCAAGGTCTGTGTCTCTCTCTCTCCCTGTCTCTGTCTCTCTTTTTTTAAATTTTCTGCTGAGCTGTGATTTTACCTGCAAAAAACCTCATCTGAAATTTCTTTCTCTTCTTCCTCTACCGGGGTAGTTAATAACTAGACGGGAAATCATTCTAACGATGTTTTCCACTGGTTACTTTGTCGTTGTGTAGTTTGAGGAGGTTGTGTACAAGGTTAAGATAGAGCAGACAAGCCAGTGTTTGGGAACGTGGAAAAGCAAAGAGAAGTCGATTCTGAATGGAATAACAGGAATGGTTAGTCCAGGAGAGATTCTAGCCATGTTAGGTCCATCAGGAAGTGGCAAAACCACTCTTCTCTCTGCTCTTGGGGGCCGCCTCTCCAAAACTTTCTCAGGTAAAGTCATCTACAACGGTCAGCCTTTCTCTGGCTGCATCAAGCGCAGAACAGGGTTTGTTGCTCAGGATGATGTCCTGTATCCTCACCTCACGGTTTGGGAGACCCTCTTCTTTACTGCACTTCTACGGCTACCAAGCAGCTTGACCAGAGACGAGAAGGCTGAGCATGTGGACCGAGTCATTGCTGAACTTGGATTGACTCGATGTACAAACAGCATGATAGGAGGCCCACTGTTCAGAGGAATATCAGGAGGGGAAAAAAAAAGGGTTAGCATTGGTCAAGAAATGCTGATCAATCCTAGCTTGCTCCTTCTTGATGAACCCACTTCAGGTCTTGATTCGACAACTGCTCAACGAATCTTGACCACAATCAAACGGCTGGCTTCTGGAGGACGAACAGTTGTCACTACTATTCATCAGCCATCAAGCCGCATATACCATATGTTTGACAAAGTGGTTTTGCTGTCCGAAGGAAGTCCCATCTACTATGGTCCTGCATCTTCTGCTGTTGAATATTTCAGTTCTATTGGATTCTCCACTTCCATGACAGTTAACCCAGCTGACCTTTTACTTGACCTTGCAAACGGTAAATAACCTTTCTCTCTCATCTTCTAGATGATGAAAATTTGAGGATATAAAAGAAAAAGAGAGAAAGCGTATTTAACATATTAAACTTGGTGATCCTCAGGAATCCCACCTGATTCTCAGAAAGAGACGTCGGAACAAGAACAGAAGACAGTAAAAGAAACCCTGGTTTCAGCTTACGAGAAGAACATTTCTACCAAACTGAAAGCTGAACTCTGCAATGCGGATTCCCACAGCTATGAGTACACCAAAGTTGCTGGTAAGTTTCAGACCGAGTAGCTTTGTTTTATTCTACTTCTGCTATTCTACATCACTTATATAATCTGATGTTATTTCTCTTTTTAATGGAACAGCAAAAAATCTCAAGACAGAACAATGGTGCACAACTTGGTGGTACCAATTTACGGTATTGCTCCAAAGGGGGGTCAGAGAGAGGAGATTTGAATCTTTTAACAAACTCAGGATATTCCAAGTCATCAGCGTGGCTTTTCTTGGTGGCCTTCTTTGGTGGCATACTCCAAAATCTCACATCCAAGATAGAGTAAGGCTCTTCGATAATGGTCATCTTGAATGATCACTACTTTCCTCTTATCACTGTCAAGCCAACAGGCATTCTTTTGAATATGCACATCAATATTCTAACCATCATTTACAATTATTCTGTATGCAGACTGCCTTGCTCTTCTTCTTCTCAGTCTTTTGGGGCTTCTACCCGCTATACAACGCGGTTTTCACATTTCCCCAAGAGAAAAGAATGCTAATCAAGGAGCGGTCTTCAGGAATGTACCGTCTTTCCTCCTATTTCATGGCTAGAAACGTTGGGGACCTACCCTTGGAACTTGCCCTTCCAACTGCTTTTGTGTTCATAATTTATTGGATGGGTGGACTTAAACCTGACCCCACAACTTTTATCCTCTCGCTACTGGTTGTTCTCTATTCTGTCCTTGTTGCTCAAGGTCTAGGCTTAGCCTTCGGGGCTCTTCTTATGAACATCAAGCAAGCCACAACACTAGCATCTGTTACTACACTCGTGTTTCTCATAGCCGGAGGATATTATGTGCAACAAATCCCTCCATTCATCGTTTGGCTCAAGTACCTAAGCTACAGCTACTACTGCTACAAGCTGCTTTTAGGTATTCAATACACTGATGACGACTACTATGAGTGTTCAAAGGGAGTCTGGTGCAGAGTTGGAGACTTCCCAGCAATCAAATCAATGGGATTGAACAATCTGTGGATAGACGTGTTTGTTATGGGAGTAATGTTGGTGGGTTATCGGCTTATAGCCTACATGGCATTGCATCGGGTGAAGTTGAGGTAAAAGTGCAGCCAAAGGACAACTACGCAACCCCAAGAAGCTCCAAAGAAAATTTTCCTCACTGCAACCAAGTAATAATATTAGTATTAGAAAAGATAAACGTCCGTCGAATTTTGGTCGATTTTACTTACGTATCCGAGATATATCCGACGACTTTTTATTTTATTTTAGGCTAGATGATATTACTCCTAAGTTTGATAATAAAACAGTGAGATAATGTATGAGATAAGAAGGGAAGCCAAGTATATACGAATTCCCATTTGCAAAATAGTGAAACGAAAGTGACTAAACTTTCGGTCCACTCTTCCGTGGAGATAATTGTTGCATCTTTGTGGGGTTCCTTAAAACAACAGGTCTACTCTATGTCTATACCTTACTAGTCACCTGCTAGTGCATCATCTGGTGTAATCAAATGAGATGTATGTATCAGATAAGAATTGAACAACTTGTTGATACCAAGACTAACAAAGACAGGACATAAGCAAAGATACCTGACTGTGGCTCTCATTGTCATCTCAAGTTCTTTAATGGTTGTTTGATGTTTCTTTTTCACTAATGCAAAGGAGAATAAAGCAAATGATGATTTACCACCCATTAAGTTACAAAAAAAGAAAAGAAAAGGAACACTTTTTAACTGCAAAATTATGTCAAGATAGCTAAAGGAATGAGATTTCGCTTTCATAAAAATATGAGAAATAATTAAAACTTCAAAGAGCTGTTACACTTCACATCGTTAGCTACACAATAATTAGACCAAAAGAAGAAGTGGGGAGGCTAAAGTGTAAGCAGTAATTCATAGACGAGTAAGAGAAATTAAAGAAAAATCTAGGAAAGATAAACCAATCACTGGGATGAGAAGGCCCACAAGATATGCTTACACATTAAAACGCGATTCACTTTAGTCAAGTGGAAGCTGATGCAAGAAAAAAGACATCACAAGAGAAATCCATGTCACTCTCTACTTTCTCAAGCGTCATTGTCATCACCTAGAAGAACCATCTTAAACCCAAGTAAAAACTCGATACGTCATTCACTAACTCCTGCAGCTTTCTCAGACCTAAATACATCATCCATCCCTTTAATGATATGCATACCAAAGCAAGAGATCATATGATCTAATCATGTTCTTTCTCTTTATGTATATATATATATATATATATTATAATATATATACATAGAAAAAAAGAGAGAAAGTAGACAAGTTGCAGAGTACTAAATTAAGAGAATTAACCATAAGCCAGTCTACCGTAACTGAGATAACATAAACTAACAGAGTGGATGAGGTAATGCCGGCATAGATATAACCAAGTTTGTGAAAGGCTTTGTCATTATCCATTTTCAAGTGAACAAGGAGTGACTCACCATAGGAACCTAATGGTAACATATGCTCATTGGATGGAAAAGATATCCAAATCGTAAGCTATAATTTACAGTTTGGATTACAATTAACATAATAAACTCTGTCAACCAGGTAAATGTTCAAACTGTAAAGACAACATTCAGAATGATTAGTCAAAGCACATCAATAATTATTTCTCTTACAACATTTTCGCAGATAATGATTAGTATTTGATAATAGGCTCGAATTTATCTAACCAATGTTCATATACCACTCACAGAATCTGCATACATATCAATACACACATTCAGAAGGAACAGGTCCAGCTAGTTTCAGAGATTGAGCAAGAAATACTATTACTGTAGTCTTTTTTCTTTTTTTTCAAACTACTATTACTATAGTCAATACTTCAAAATTCAAGAGCAGTAATCAAAGAACCATCTACAATTCCAAGGTCAAAACTTTCAAATCAGACAAAACAGAACTCAAAATCTCTAATAAAAAACTGATATCAATTAGCAAACAATCGATTTCTTTTCACTCTAACATACAGTTTCTAAATTCATTAATACACCATTAAATTAATTAACACCCACTAATGTTAATTAGGGTTTCAACTCACCGCATCGTTTCCGTTAGGCAAATGTCAAGTTCAGATTAGGAGCGATGTAAGTTCCTGATAAGAGTCTCACCTAAGCGAGGTGACGGAGGCACTCGTGCGGCGGAGCATCCGCCATGTGGAGTCGCCGGAGACGGAGGAAAGCGAGGAGACAACCACTAAAACGACAGCGTTTCATTTAGACTAAACATAATTTAATTGCACATTAACCCCTTACATTTAGTTTCCTTTTCATAAACATCCTCCATATTCCAAATCTTGTGGAAGCCCAACGAGGCCCATGTATATACAAATTTAAGACGGCCCAAAATGAGTTGGCTTTTGTCTCCACATCTTCATAAACCTGTCTGATACGTAGACTCAACTTAAGATCCGATCGAACTTTGGTATTTTAACAACATTGACAAAAAAAACAACCAATTCGCAACTTAAAGTTAATATGACGTATACGTTTTCATTATTATTGTATATGAATATTGCTAAATGAATGGTCGAAATTATGAGATTTCAAGTGAGCTAACACGTGTCGTAATCAGTTGATGAACAAAATGCGTTGTTAAAACGAGCATGCAACAACGCGTCTATTTCGCTTCAAATCCAATAGCCAAGAGTCCTTCTCGCTACGCACACCAATACGTACACAAAACGTATATCTAAACATAACATTGTATTTAGTTATTTTTACCAAATCTTCTATTCAAGTTCTTCATTTTCAATTGAAGATCTATGAATTTATTTTGATTTTTGGAAAGTTATTTAGATTTTAAGCAATTAAATATGGGTAAAGACAAGTATCATGAACAAGACAAAGGATTTTATCCACATCATAATTATCACGGCCATGGTTATCCACCGGGAGCTTATCCTCCGCCACCACCAGGAGCTTATCCTCCGCCGCATGGATACCCTCCACAAGGTTATCCACCGCCACCTCAGGGCTATCCACCGGCCGCTTATCCACCTCCCCCCGGCGCTTACCCTCCTGCCGGTTACCCTGGACCCTCCGGTCCTCGTCCAGGTTCTTACTTAATCAAATTGTTGTTTTATGTCTTTTACTTAACCTCACTTTGGTATTAAAACATTATTAGTATTGGAAGTTAAACTTGATTTTTGGATCAAAACCAATACATGATCCAAGTCCAATAAC
>OVAX01003491.1:0-19284 GCA_900406405.1 Lepidium africanum | reverse complement strand
CTGTCAAAAATCTGTCAGGGATTGTTACGGTAACAAGTGATGGAATCTGGGTTTGTGAAGGTGGCAAGCATCATACAACTGAGACTTACCCTAATCCTGTAAGTTTCTTTTTGGTTGTTTTGTTTCATTGGATTTCTGATATGTGTATATTGCTCTACATGAAGCTATCTTTTGTTCTATTTATGTTATATATTGAAATTTTAGTCCTATTCTTTAAAATTATTAAGCAATAACTCTAGTTTTAATACCCAAGGAGTGTACTGTGGTTTTTTTGCTTGATTCTGTATGATTTGATGTTCTAGATAAAAGATGACATGGAAAATCGAAGTTATATTAGAAGTATGATACTTTCTTGTAGAATAGTTATGTCATTGTGAGGAAGTATCCCTAATTACCTTTGGAGGCTTATAGGATTTTTCTGTGTGTACTGAATGTATCAAGACTCAGTGATTGGAAGATATTGAGGCTTCAAACATTGAAATAAGCTCGATTTGTGTAAGGGTCTTCTTTTTGTCAAAAAAATCTATGAATGTCTCTACTATTTTTGGAAAAGTGCTGAGATGGTTTTCACTTGAGTAGATTATAAAACGGTTAAGAACTGCTAGTGAAACAGTTTCTTCTTGTTGATTATAAGAACGCAGTTGGTTCTCCTTTTTTTCCCTCCCGGACTGTCCTTATAAGACATTGCTAGTGTGGACGTAGGGATCAAATACAATATGTTATTAATAAATTACTTATCAACTCTCCGGAGTTCTTTTATTGATATAGCAAAACCTGTCCTGCATCATCTATCTATGCTATTTTACATGTAACTAACTAATGTGTGTTATTTCAGCTGGCTGAGGCGAAGAAACAAGCTTCAATTCTTGAATCCTATCTTGAACAGAGGGGAGTTACTTTACTAGAAGGCAATCCATCTTGCAAAGTTGTGATTCCCAATCCAGGTTTTCGGTACGCATCGTTGTCCTTGCAGCATTCGGTATTTTCATTTGCCTCTTATGTTTGTTAGAGCTAGACTGAAAAACATCACTTGTAACTCAGAACCTCTTAGAGTATTGTAACAAAAAATTATTTTCCTAGTGCATAAACATAGGTTTCTGTTTCTTTCAGTACAATTCATGCATTTCCGAGTGAAGTTATTACCTATGAAGAGTGGAAACGGCTGAAACCAGCACCAAGAAACAAACTTTCTGGTTGGGTTAAAGGTGCATTCAGCTCAGGGAAAGAGATGCAGGAATCTTCACATCAAAAACTTAATTTCATCCTTGGCACAGCACCAATGTGGGATAGGTCATACATCTCATTTTTATTGACATTCATTTTCAATTTTCTCGGCAATGGTGAAAGTTTTATAATTCTTTTGCACTCTCATGAAGTAATTCTGCTCGAAATTTTTAATTAAAAAGTCATTATGCTGCAGAGTGGAGCTTAAGAGTAGCAAAATTGTGTTAGGGGAATTCCTGGAGTTTAAAGGAAAGCAGGAAGATACCTTGGCTTTAAAAAATATCAAAAGATCAAAAGTCGACCGTATCTCTATTCAGAAAACAAGCATGTTTGGTTTAGGTATGTTCGCTACAGACCTTGTTTGTTTGATTGCATTTTTTTGTGTTTACATTTATAAAGGCAAACACAAATTTTCATATATTAATGATTGGACAATTGAGACCATAATCTGCTACGTTTGCTATTCGCATTAATGTAATTGTGACTCATAAAGCATAAATTCGTCGCTAGAATTGGAAATATCTGAGTAGAATTAATTAAAACCGATTTGGAATTGCAGCTCCATCGAGATTGCAGGTTCTGTATTCGTACAGGGACTACAGAAGTGAAGGCAGTTCGGGGTCAGAGTCGAAGGAAGTGACTGTCCGATCTAGCACTGAGGTAATCTTTCAGCTACGAGACTCCACAAAGATAAAGAAATTCAAGCTATCGTCACTCGTCTCCATTTCACTAAGTGCCTAACTATGAAGTGAGCTTATTATTCAGCAGCAGATGAAAGGTTGTTAATGTTTACTCTGTGAATTACATTGTTCATGACTAAAATAAGCGTATAGTTCACAGAAATATTAACCTTTTTAATGCAAATGTTTTATATATTTATTAGAGATGTTTTTGCTTTTTGGGAAAAATGTCAAAAAACCCTCAAAACTTTCAAAATTGTTGAAAAGAAATTCTGAAATGATTGAATATTAATCGTGACTCGCTTATCAGACTCGAAATGAATGTATGTTACGTAAGCAAAAACAAAACAAT
The DNA here is from genome assembly GCA_900406405.1 of Lepidium africanum. NCBI lineage: Eukaryota > Viridiplantae > Streptophyta > Magnoliopsida > Brassicales > Brassicaceae > Lepidium > Lepidium africanum. The sequence goes on along the minus strand of OVAX01003491.1, from coordinate 17,028 downwards.
TGTTCTTAATAAGTAACCTTGCTTCTATACAAAATCTTACAGATAACGAATGAAATGTTTAATCTTCGCAGTACACTAAAACCCACGACAAAACAAAAACAACTTCAAAAAACAAAGATAAAGAAGAGAACAGATCCAAGGGCAGTGTCTAATGTCACAGACAATCTAAGTCTTGATTTGGTAGGCATGTGGAAGCATAGATCAATTATAGAACTGGTACTCTTTTAGAATTTTAAGACAATATATATAAACCAAGAAAATCAAAGAGATGATTCTCGTCTACTTGCTGCTGCTAGTACTCTTCTTCTTAAGCAAGTTTCCAAACTTACGAAGCAAAGGTTTCTTCTTCTTCATATGTTGTTCCTTTAAGAGCAGACTTCCAGAGTCTTCAGTGTGGTCATTTGAAGATAAACCATTGCTGAACTGATCCAAGTTCTCACTGCCTTCTGCTTTCGACTCAAGTTCCTCTTCCACTGAGTCAAGCTCAGTCTCTCTCTCTGTAGATGCTTCACTTCTTTCTACCTTGTAACTCTCCCACATCTTGAATTCAGACTCCACAGAGTCTTTCTCTTCTTTACCTTCTCCTTCAACTCTGTGAGCTACCCTATGAATTTCTGCTCTTTCACCCATCAAGTGTTTATCAATTGCTTCTAGGGGACTTTCTTGTACCATTCGTTCTCTGGTTTCGTGATGAAAAGGATCAGTCTTTGTCTTTTCCTCCCCATTCCTTGGACCATTTACTTCACAAAACTGAACTAAGTCATAATCTTTTCCGATGTTGGTGCTCTCGCCATTTTCAAGAGCTGGTTTCTCTTTTGTGAAAGAGGCTTTCTCTATGGCAGCAGCTTCCCTGCCTTTCAGATCGTCATTTTCATGGATAACAGTCTGCAACTCGGTTTCTTTGTAAAGTAAACTCTCTTTCAGCTTCGACAACTCTTCTATTTTCCTTGCTGCTAAAGCATCCCCCGATTTGAGCTCTTCATTTTCTTTGGTAACTCTCTGAAACTCGCTTTCCTTTTCAAGCCAACTTTGCTCAAGATGTAACAATTCATCGATCTTTCTCAAAGATGAAGCCTCCTTAGCCTTAAGCTCCTCATTTTCATGAAAGACAGCCTGTAGTTCGTTCTGCTTATCAAGCAAACTCTGTTTAAGAATTGTCAACTCTTCAATCCTCTGGTGGGACGAGGCTGCTTTGTCCTTGAGCTTTTCATTTTCAACAATTGCAGTCTTCAGATCTTTTTCTTTGTGAAGCAAACTTTGTTGAAGATCTGTCAGCTCGTCTATTGTCTTTAGTGAAACCTCCTCGGACTTCAGCTCTTCATTTTCGCGAATGACACCCTGTAACTCGTTTTCTATAGTGAGCAAACTTTTATGAACATTTGATAACTCTTCTATCCTCTTTTGCGCTAGAGAGTCTTTGGATCTAAGCTCCTCAATTTCCACAACCATACCATGCAACTCATTTTCTTTATCAAGAAGATCCTCTTGCACTTTTGACAACTCCTCAATTTTCTTAAGATAAGCAGTCTCCCTTTCTTTGAGCTCCTCTTTTTCATGAATAGAGCTCTGGAGTTTGGCTTCTTTATCGGAAACGATTTCATGCAACTTTGACAACTCCTCAATTTTTTTGAGATAAGCAGACTCCCTTTCTCTCAGTTCCTCATTTTCCTGAACAACTGTTTGCAATTTGGTCTCTTTATTAGCCAAGCTTTCATTCAGCACTGACAACTCCTCAGTCTTCTTAAGTAATGTAGTCTCTCTTTCTCTGAGCTCTTTATTTTCTTCAGAAATTCTCTGCAGATTCGTTACGTTCTCAGCCAAGCTACCATTCGCTACTGATAATTCTTCAATCTTCTCAAGATAAGAAGCCTCCCTTACTCTGAGATCCTTACTTTCTTGGAAAATGTTCTGCATATGGGTTGCGTTATCAACCAAGCTCTCATTTTCCTTTGACAACTCCTCAATCTTCTTCAAATGAGTAGCCTCCCTAACTCTGAGTTCCTCAGCTTCTTGATCAATGCACTGCAATTTGGTCTCTTTATCAATTAAGCCCTCATTCGCCACTGACAACTCCTCGATTTTCTTAAGATAAGAAGCCTCCTTTTCTTTGAGATCCTTACTTTCTTGAGCAATGCTTTGCAGAGCCGTTACGCTGCTAAGAAGGCTCTCATTCTCCACCGATAACTCCTCAATCTTTTTAAGATAAGAAGCTTCTCTTTCTTTCAGATCCTCACTTTCTTGAACAATGGTCTGCAATTTTGTTATGTTATCAATCAAACTTCCATTCTCCTTTGACAACTCCTCAATTTGCTTCATATGAGCAGCTTCCCTTTCTTTCAGTTCTTCAGCTTCTTGAGTAATGCTCTGCAGCTTAGTCTCTTTGTCAACTAAGCTTTCTTTTACCTTTGTCAGCTCCTCAATTTTCCCAAGTACGGAACCTTCCCATTCTCTAAGACTGCTGTTTTCTGCAATGACATTCGTTAGCTCCTCTTCTTTGTCTAGCAAGCTCTCTTTCAGTTTCATGCTTTCAGCTTTGGCTTCTCCAAGTGTTTCCTGCAGATACTTTATCTCTCCCTCAGCTTCTTTGAGACAATTTTTAAGATTGGCTTCTTCCTCCTTCTTTGTACGTGCGTCTTCTTCGTTTTCTTTGGTCAAATTTACCAGCCTGCTTACTTCTGCCTGCAAAGACATGTTTTCTTCTTCTGATTTCTTCACACAACCCATCAGATGAAGTTCTTTCTGTTCCCACCCAGCCTTACAGTTCTTGAACTCGTTCTGGTCGCTATCTACATCACTTCTCAGACTATCAATTTCATTTCTTGCATCCTCAAGCATTTTATCATACTTTTCATTTGTCTCCTTTGAAGCTAACTCCAAACTGTCAACCTGGGCTTCACAGTTCTTAAGCTCCACTTGGCAAGCCAACAACTTCTCCTGCATTTCCCTTGCTTCAGCAGATGCTTCCTGCAAAGCCAACGTCAAGCTCTCCAGATCTTTCTTCCTATTCTCTTCTTCCATCTTACAGCGTTCCAACTCTACTGAGAGTTCTGTCTTTACATTCAGTAGATTCTGAATTTGAGAAGTTGCAGCCTTTTCGTTGTCCAATGCCGTCTTTTTTTCATTCTCGGATATCTCAAGGTCAAATTTAATTGATTCAACAAGCTCTTTCATTTTAGAAGCTTCTTCTTTTGCTATGCAAACTTCGCGTCCAGATTCCTCAAGATCTTTTCTCTGCGTTTCAATTGTTTTCTCTAGCAACTCAATCTTTTCTTTTTGTGCAGCATTATCTGACTTCATCTCATGCAGCACAAGATTACTTTCAGCCAGCTGCTTCATAACTGACTCCATAGATTCTGAAACAGATGTCTTGGATCTATCTGATTTTTCAACTTGTTTCTCAAGTTCATTAATCTTGTTCTTCCATTCTTTTGCTAAGCTGTTAGTGCAAGATTCAGCCATTTTAGCAGCTTCAAGATCAACGTGAAGCTTCTCAATTAATCCTTCTTGCTCTTTCAGACTACTTTCAAGTATACCAACCTTTTCAAGCTCCCCTCTCAATATTTCAATTTCAGACTTCAGTTTAGACACGATCACGTTACCTTCAATAGCTTCCTTTTCTTCCTTCGAACCGAGCAATGCCTTTAACCGGCCTAACTCAGAAGAAAGAATCTCAGTCTTCTCAGCGTGGATTTCAGCAAGCTTTGTAGCTTCCTCAGCATGGCTTAGCGCTTTGATTTTGGCATCAGCAGTCATAGCCAATTCATGTTTTACCCTCTCGAGTTCTTCTGTGGTAGAGAGGAGAGCTGAGATGTCCAACGCATGCTGGCTTCTAATAGACTCTAGCTCGTTCTTTAACGTTTCTTCCTTTTTCTGAACGGCTTCAAGTCCAGCCTGTTCCAGTTCAACAGCTCGGAATTTCTCAACCTCAAAACTCTCCTCCGCTCGTTTCTGAGCTGCCAATGCCTCTCTGAGTTTCTCATTGGCTTCTTCTGCAAGTTTCTCGGATTCTTTAAGGTCATCTAAGGCTTTAGCTTTTTCTTTCTTGAGCAATTCTATTTGCTCTTCAGCTTTCTTTAAATCCTCCTGTGTTTTCAATTGACTTTGCACCTCCGACCCCTTCACCAACCGTGAATGCACTTTCTAAAAACGTCCACAAGTTATAAAAATACGATCAGCCATTTTCACAAACAACAAACACATAATGTTGCAGATAAGAACCAAACTAATGAAGAATAAACTATCATCAAATGTCTTCCGAAACTAATAAAGACCAAAATGAGCTCATTGATAACTTGCCTCAGGTGTAGGAATCCTAGAAGCCCGACGATCAGGAGTAGGCTTTGAGTTAACGGTTTGAGGAGAACGATCAAGTGAAAGACGAGTATTGGGCACAGGGGAAGATGAATTGCCATCGGATTTAGAACCATTGAGTTTACTCAAACGTGGAGGTGGTGGTGATGGTTTACTACGAGGAGTCTCCATCAATCCAGTTCTATGGTAAAATAAGATCAATACAATGTTACATTACTACATCAATGAAAAGCTTTTACCAAATATGGATCTTACATTTTACTAAAAAAAAAAACAAGAGTGAGGTCCCAAAAGTACAACTTTCACTTGACTCCTAACTCAACTACATTGACTTAATTACAAGATTTACAGATCCAATTTTGTCAATTCAAAGATCATATGCATCAAGTAAAGGAAAGATGATCCAATGAACTAGTATGAAACTTAATTAAGGAAACAATGAAACATGACCAAAATTCAAGTAGATTCATGAAACACATAACAATCCAACCAAACAGAGCATTTTAGATCCAAATGAATTCCAAAGACAAGATTTTGTTTAAAGATATAAGTTACCCACTTGGTTCTAGACGCCATTGTTGACAGAGAAGAGCTTGAAAGATACGAAATTTGGAAGAATTAGGGAAAGAGAAACAAGCAGGAAAAAGAGTGAATAATGCCGCTAAATTCTCGGCATTGGAAGGAGAAAGAGAGAGAGAGAAGTCAGATCGACGATCTCAGGTCTTCTTGTGAGGAGTGAATAAAGTCTTTTTGAGCATTTAGCAACAAAAGAAAGAACGAAAAATAATGAGCAAATGGGTTGCGCTGTCTTCATAGTGGTCACCCTCTCTCTCAATCTATACCTTTCACAGCTTTTACTTTCTTTCTTTTTTTTTTTTGGGTTTTTTTCAATAATTAATATTTGATGGTAAATATATATATATATATTTCATAATGTCTTATATACTGAAAGGATTGAAAAAATTCATGTTCTTTTTTTTTCTATAGATTACCGAATATATTAATAAAATACATGATATATTTTTTAATATTGAAAACCATTGCAATGTCGATAGTTACATAAAATTAGATGATAATGAATTTTATATATTTATTATACATTAAATTTCTTCTTGGTAGGTACAGATATATAATCTACTAGATATTGATTATATATTTTGCTAAATGTTATAGAATATGTAGTCTTATATTTTCTTTAGTTAAATTCAATGTGTATATGTAAAAGAGGAAAATGTTACATTTGAATGTAATATGTAGTCTTATAATCATAGTTTTTTTTTTTTAATATTCAGTTTTTTGTTTTATATGTGAATTAATCACATTAAATTAAAAAATAAATTATGTTTATACATTTCACTAGTTATGTAAATTTTTATATTCTTATATACCATACAATCAAATATATATCTAGTCTCTTTTATATAAGGTCTATTTTGTTTATTTCATAAATGAATAAATCAATAGTTAACTAAGTTTAAATATTAAAATGGAAGACAAAAAGAAGAATAGTAATATTGGAGATTCAAATGAGAGACAAAAAAGAAGAAGAAGAATATTGGTGAATAAATGACAAAATTATCCTTGGTTAAAGCTAAGAGTGAAGTGGACCAAACAGTTGGCTTTATTTAATAATGGAGGTGCATGATGTTGGCAGAGAGAATAAATCTCCAACGAACGATCTGATTTTACTACAAAACTCCGTTAAAGACTTGAGATCTATCTGCATCGAGTCATGTGGACTTCATGTGCTCTAATTATTCAGATTTTGGATTGTTATTCTATATATATATATATATATATATAATCAATCATGTTGCTCTTTCTCAAATATTGCGATCTAGTAAAATTTACTTTAAAGTTTAAACACAGTTAATAAAACAGTAATTAAATAAGAAAGAATTACTTAAAAAGTTTGTAAAATATTGTTAATTACTTAAAGAGTTTGTGTCATTTTTGATTTTTGAAGTCAAAATTGAAATGTCAGAAATAATTAAAGACATTTCATTTTATTACACAATTGTCATTCAGAAAAAAAAACTGTAAAAAAAAAACAAAATAACACAAACCCTAAAACTAAATCATTTTACAGTTTACTGTAACAACACTCTCCTTCTCTCTCGCCGCCGCTCTCTCTCTCGCCTTTCTCCTTTTCCGGCGATCTCCGCCTCTCATTCTCTTCTCCGCCTCTCTCTCTCTCTATCTATCTCTCTCTCTTTCTCTCTTTCTCTCTCTTTCTTTCTCTCTCTCTCGCGTGTTCTTCTTCTCAGCCTCTCCATTTCTCTCTCGCGTTGTCTTCCTCTCGGACTCTCTCTCTCTGTCTCGTTTTACAAACTCTCCGCCGTTCGATATCCTTTCCGGTGAATCCTGTCGTCGGGACTGTCTCCTCGTCTCCGGCTCTCTGTAAGGGTTGTTTCTCGAATTCTGTTTGTAGATTTTCATGATTTTGGTTGAAATCTCTGTTTTTTGTTGAAATCTCCGATTTGTGGTTGAAATCTCCGAGTCCTCGTTGTAGTTTTGTCGAAGTAAGGTAAGTTTAGTAGAGATTGAATTACCCTCAGTAGACGTTCTGGTTGATGAGTTTAGTAGACTTTAAGTCTTCAATGATATACAAATCAAACTTTGATTTGTATTGTTCATTGGTCTTGTAGTGCATTAGTAGACTTTGCAGTTTACGCAGTACTTGTGATTGACGTCATGGAGCGTGATAGACTTTGTATGATATGATTCATGTACATTGGTAGACTATAGTGAGTGACTTCGTGGAGCTTGACAGACTTTGATGAATGTTTTACATGTACCTTGATAGACTATGTTGATTGACTTTGTTGTAGCTAGATAGACTTTGTTGTTTATTTTACATGTATCTTGGTAGACATTGGTGATTGACTTCATGTAGCTTGGTAGAGTTTGTTTGATATGCGTCATGTACCTTGGTAGACAATGCTGATTGACTTCATTTAGGTTGGTGGACTTTGTTAGATATGCGTCATGTACCGNTGGTGGACTTTGTTAGATATGCGTCATGTACCGTGGTAGACTATAGTGAGTGACTTAGTGGAGCTTGATAGACTTTGATGAATATTTTACATGTACCTTGGTAGACTATAGTGAGTGACTTAGTGGAGCTTGATAGACTTTGATGAATATTTTACATGTACCTTGGTAGACTATAGTTACTATTGACTTCGTGTAGCATGGTAGACTTTGCATATATGGTACACTTACCTTGGTAGACTATAGTGATTGACTTCGTGTAGGTTGATAGACTTTGTAGACTATGCTTCATGTTTCTTGGTAGACTATACAGAGTAGATTCATGGCGTTTGGTAGACTTTGTAGGGTATGATCCAGGTAGCTTGGTAGACTTTGTGCATGTTGTTGTATGATTTGTTTCTAACATTTCTCTGTTTAAACTATACAGCTATGGCGAAGAACGAAAAGTACCCAGAACGGTTTTATAAACTGGAGTCAGTAGTCACGATACATAAGAGTTTGAACCATTTCTACCGACTTAATGAGCTTACACTGATGATAAAAGGTATTGGTGAGGATGTTTATAATGACATAGAGGCAAATTCTTCGGTTGGAGTTTTACTAAAGCTTGCATGAGCAAAGTACAAGTGGACAGGGAGGCCTGTGCAGCAGTTATTGATCAATAAGCTCAATGTTAAAAGGAATTACGAGATGTGGATGTTGGTCGGAAGTCGACCAATTAGGTTTTCCCTCAATGAGTTTGAGGAAATTACTGGACTTAACTGTGGGCTGCCGGATGAATCAGATGGTAGAGAGCTTGGTAGAGGGGATTTATGGCAAGACATGGGCTTAATACATGGTAGTGGTCCAACTTTGGTCAAGCTGAAAAAGGTTTTGGCAGGTTGCAGACAATGGACCTTTGAGAAAAGAAAAATGGTTGGTCTTCTAATGATCTTGAATGTCGGTATCTATGGGTTGCACTCTAATGGTAGGGTCCCAGTTTTTGCTGCGAAATTGGTAATGGAACCAGCAAGGTTCGAGAGATACCCATGGGGCAGAGTTGCATTCGAACAATTAATTAGAGCCCTAGATGCTGCACATGTTAGAAATGATTCCTACACTGTCCATGGGCTTGTCCATGCTGCTATGATATGGGCGTATGAGTATATTCCAGGTCTAGGAGAAGTGTTAGGCGGAAGACATGACGGTGAGATTCCTCTTCTACGCTGGGCATCAACGAATAAATGGGGTATTGAGTTGGAGGACATCGTTGGTATGGTTGAGGAAAAGACTGAAGATCACAAGGTAACTATCTAACTTAGTAGACTTTGTATTGCTTAGATAGACTGCAAAAAACGTGATAGAGTATGGGTTTGTTTGGTTGACTTTGCATATATAATGTGATAGACTTTGATGAATATTTATTAGACTATGTTTATGACAGAAAGATGTAATGGCTGTGTAGGTTCGCGTGAAGCACCTTTGCTTAAAGCCTATTGAGGAGATCAACCCCATTTGGCCTGAAGACGTTGAAGATCCCAAGGTCGACCGCATGATTAAAGACATATTGGATGGAACTTTGGATGAGGCATTTTGGGATATTACAGCAGCTCCTGCACAGAAAAGCGTAAAGAAGAAGGCCGATGAGCTTAGTAAGCGTAGGAAAAAAAGGCATTCAAAGGCGGAAGTCGAAGTCAAGGAGGCGGAGAAGAGCAAGGTGACTGAGAAGAAGATGATAGAGAATAAGAAGGTAGCTGAAAAGAAAAAGGATAAGGGAAAAGCTGAAGATGGAAAGATAATGTCCTTACTTGGTAGTTTCTGTAGTGTAGAGCAGTAGACTTTGCCTATTGTATGTTAGACTTTGCGGTTGGTAGACTTTATTATCAGGTTGATAACTTTAGGTCACTACAAGAAAATATGGCCGATTCCTATGACAAACTCTGTCGGTTTTTGTCGGGAAATGGTCATTTTCGACGAAAACCGACGAAAAATTGTTGCTGCCAATTCGTGCTCGGAAATATTGGTTTTGTCGGTTTTCGTCGGAAATTTCCGACGACAACTGACAGACGTTATTGGTCGGGTTTTACTCATCGAAAATTGTTAGGTTTTCACCCGTCGGTTTCGGTCGGCTTAGAACCGTCGAAATTTGTCGGGGTAGCTGCTGTCAGTTTTGGTCGGGTTTATGCCGTCAAAACTCATCTGGTTTTTAGCCGTCGGCTACGGTCGAGAAACCACCGTCGAAACTCATTGGGAATACACCCGTTGGTTACTGTCGGTTATATGTCATCAGAAACCGTCGGGCATTTTCCGCCGGTTTCGGTCGGTAACGTTTCCGACGGTTTCCGACGGAATATATAAATTAATTTTTTTTTTTAAAAACTAGAATTGTATTAAAATAAATCAATTTTTAAATATAAAATAATTATAATTTCTAAATTGTATTTATAAAAGTTAATTAAAAAAATACTAATTATGTTTTATTACACATAAAATGGAACGGAAACTACAGCCTCGAGTCGTGAGTCTCGTTATCCGGGAAGGAGCGTGGAGTGTCAAACATGCTCATGAGCCTGGCAATCTGAACATCCTGCCTCGCTAGCCGGTCCTCGTTCCTCTCCTGGTATATGCCAAAATCGGTCTGGGTCTACTCTAAGGTCGCTCGAAGATCAACCAGCTCCCGCTGGCTGAGACTGATTCCCTGACTGAGACTACCTTGTGCCAGCAAACCATCGGCAGTGACCAGCTTCCCGAGTCCGTATTGTCGTCTTCTCGAGACAAGAGTTTCCTACCAAAAAATTACTTAGATTGCTTTCAATGTAATTTAACGTTAGCTATAAAAATGAAACAGTGGATTAAATGTTGTTGATCTCCTCTCGCGTGAGCTGAACCGGACCTCCTTCCTCTTGTGTCAGTTGGGTCATGACCTTTTCAGCCCTCTGCTCGACCCTCTCCACAACCCGCACCATCTTCGCGATCTCGATCCTACCCGTCTTCTTGCTGGTGTGACAAGTCTTCATCAGACTTAGCCAATCTAGTACACACCCAGTCTTGATAGTCTGCAAAAAAGAAACAATGTTACGCATATATTGAATATAATACTTATGTTTTAATTTAAAACTTACCATTTCCTCCTCGACATAGTCAAATGTGCTCGATCCGGCGTTGTGGGTCCCCGGCGCCTTCTCGATGTCCTTACCGCCCTTGCGGTTTATCTCGTTCCGCTGAGACTGGTGCACTTTCTCTGGGAGACCCCAGTACCTCTTGTAATCCTCGTATAGCCCAGCCGGGCAGCCCGAGGGTGTCACATCCGGCTGCTTCTTCCACGACATCTTCCATCCGTGCATGTGGTTGCTGTATGAGATTGCGCACTGCTCCTCGAACTTCTCTCGAACTAGCGGAGTGTGTGTGATGTCCCAGTGATATTGTTGCTGTCATTCGTTAAAAATTTGTAAAATATATAGGAATTTAAAATGTAAAGATATCATTAAAAATGTAGGTTACCGCAAAAGCATGGAACCACGACTCCTTCAGGGTCAAAGGGAACTTGCTGAATGTGGGATAAGCAACCTCGAGCTGCGTATGTATCAATGTCCTCACCAATTTGGTAATCTTCTTGTTGACCCGAAACCTACATTTTGATTAAAATTAGTTAAAATAAACTGAAATGAAATTTTATTTGACAAGAAAGTTTGGGGTTTACCATGTCGATTTCTCGACCATCCGAGTCGGATCGAGAAATGGGAGATGAACTCGATGCTCACTCCGTAGTATATGCTCTAGTGTCACAGTCATAGGCGGGTGAGGCTGTGACTGCGGCTGCGGCTGTGGCGGTGGGTCCGGCACATGAGGTGGAATCCGATCCGGACTAAGCGTGTCATCGAAATCGTGCCCCTTTGATGGTCCAGCACCTGACGAGCTAGGAATTGAACGCCGAAAGTTTGCGTACGATGGAATCCTAAAAAATTGTAGAATCATAAATTAATTTAGCTACAAATCTAAATTTTGAAAGTTTATTGAAATATATTTTTAATTAAAGTAAAATAAAAATAAAAAATTTAAATTTTACAAAATAAATTTTACAAATGAATTACAAAACAAATATTGTAAACAAAAAAAAATATAGAATTGGTTTTATATTACGGAACGAAACACAATTACTTGGTAATATATAGTTATTAAATACAAATTCCAAATCTAGTTAAACGGGAAAAACAAATGAACTGAATTTTTTTGTGAAACATAAAAAAATTCCGGTTTTTTAAGTCAAAAGAAAATCTGTTCATCAAAAAAAATGTTCTTGAAAAAAAAAGTGTTCTTCATAAAAAAAAATCCTTCATCCTCAAATCTTCCAAATCAACTCATCCCACACGAAATCTAAGCTATACTGACCTAAATCCAACAAAACCTATCAATCCTATGTCCAAAACTCATCCTAAATCTCTAATTCCTCAACCTAACTAAAAAATTCTCAATCCAAAAATTTCATGAATTTGCTAGAATTTGAGGAACTTATGTAATTTGGATTAGATTAGAGAAATGAGTGTTGATTCCGCCGAGTTTTGGTGGTTGCAAAGTCGTCGCCGATTTGAGAGAGAATTGTGTGTCCGTGAAGAAGAAGAGAAGGATGAAGAAAGGTTTTCGTCGGGTTAATAAAGAACAGCCGTCAGGATCCGTCAGTTCCCGTAGGAAAGTGTGATTTTTCGTTTTCCCTCCAATTTTCGTCTGCTTCCGTAGGATTCTTTCAAAAAATTTCTACCGTTTTTGACGGAATATTATAAGTATTTACCAAAAATATTTTGTATTAAATAGTTAATTTTAAATAGTAAATAAAATAATATTATAGATTAATAACGATATGACCGTTAGATAGAATTTTTGCTACAATATTTATGGGCTGTTTCAGAATAATCCACGAACATCACATTTTTGATTTAAATAATCCAATAGAGTAAATGTGTGTTTGTGGGAGAGAACATTGAAGGATTCACCATTAACGTCAATTCTCGAGTGTCACAGTGATTTTATGTAACAAAATAGGACGACAATGTTTGACTGGTACAGTTATATCTTTCTATATTTTCATATCATTTCCTAGTTCATTATAATCTCAACTTAAGAGTTACGAAAACAGATAGATGTTTTAGTACTTTGTTGAGAGTTAACATCATTATTGTTTTAGTCATAATTTTGGGAAACATATAACTAAGTAATACACGAACATCACGTTTTCAATTTAATTAAATATAATTAAATTTTTTTAATAACAAAAACCAATAAATAAAAAAGACGTAATTTAATAATTTCCGTCGGTTTCCGTTGGGATGTTTCCAAGGAAAACCGACGGAATTATGAAAAAGAAATAAATAAATTATTTCCGTTGGTTTCTGTCGGGAAATTTCCGAGGAAAACCGACAGAATTATGATTTTTTAAAAAACAGAAATAAATTAATTATTTCCGTTGGTTTATGTCGGCAAGTTTCCGAGGAAAACCGATGGGAATAATTAATGTATTTCTTCTTTTTAAAAATCATAATTCCATCGGTTTTCCTCGAACACTTCCCGACGGAAATCAATGGAAGTGGTTAGAACTTGTAACACATGCGACTTCACTGTTATAACCAACTCGGTTACCGTCAGATTCCGTCGGAAAATTTCCTCTATAAACCAAATTGAAATCCATTTCTCTTAGTCACACTCTTCCGCTATCTCCTTAAATATAAATGTCGATCTCCAATTTCAGAGCTTGGATGGACGGACCGCGTCTAGATGAAGCCACGGGGACATTAACCAAAGAGTACAAGGCAAGGTTAAAAAGTTTCATGGAATTTGCTGCGTATCAGAGTCTTCCGCTCCAAATCGGTAAGATGTATTGTCCTTGTACGAAATGCCAAAATATGAAGTACATTCCTCTTTTAACTATTTGGAGTCATCTGTATCGGAGGGGTATGTTTCCTAATTACAAAATATGATATGTGCATGGCGAAAATGAATCGAATATAGACTTTGGTAGTTGCAGCGGATCTGGTAATGATGATATAGTGGAGGAAATAGGTATCCCGGTAGATGAAGGCAGAAATGTTAATCCTGCAAGCGTAGGTATAGGTGGTTTAGGTGGGGAAACATCTGCCCCCGTGGGAAACATTGATAGCACGATTCAAATGGTGAACGATGCATTTAGGGACGAAGTTCCTCTATATATTGAGGCTATCAATAGCGGTGAAGAACCAAATCCCGAAGCGCGTAATTTTTTTCGTATGCTGGATGTAGCAAAGAAGCCGATCTGGACTAGTTGCAGTGATGATGTGTCACCACTATCGACCGTAGTTGAAATGATGAATATCAAAACAGACTACAATTTACCGGAGAGCTGTGTGGACGCATTAACCGGTCATTTCAAGAAATGTCTTCCTAAAGAGAACACGTATGCGGCATCCTACAACGAAATTCAGAAATTGGTTTTAGGGCTTGGATTATTGTACCAGATGATAAATGTTTGTGTAGACAATTGTATGATCTTCTAGTGATAGGATTCAGACGAGAGCCGTTGTCGTTTTTGTGTAAACCTCGATTCCAGGAAACTAGTGGGAGGAAACGGGTCCCATTCAAGACAATGTGGTATTTGCCGTTAGTAGACAAGCTCAAAAGGTTGTATCAATCAGAGTGCACAACGGGCCCAATGAAATGGCATGCAGAACACAATTCAGGTGGTCAGATAATGCATCCTTCAGATGCAAAGGCATGGAAACATTTCCAATGCGTATATCCCGACTTCGCCCAAGAATCGAGGAATGTATACTTAGCGCTCTCCACTGATGGGTTTAACCCCTTTTGGAAACATGGTAGACCGTGCTCAGTTTGGCCGGTGATTGTAACTCCCTATAATCTGCCACCAACACTTTGTATGAAGCTCGAGTTTTTGTTTTTAACAGTCCTTGTACCAGGCCTTGATCATCCAAAGAGATCGCTTGATGTATTTCTGCAACCGCTTATTTACAAATTGAATCAGCTCTGGGAGACTAGTACCACCGTGTTTTACGTTTCAACACAACAGAATTTCCAAATGTGGAATATTAGTGATTTTCCAGCTTATGGGATGCTATCAGGTTGGTCGACGCATGGGAGATTAGCTTGTCCGGACTGTCAAGATAACACTGAAGCATTTCAACTCAAGCATGGATGGAAGACATCATGGTTCGATTGCCATAGACATTTCCTACCTATGGATGATTCGTATCACCAGAGTAAATCATTGTTCACTAAAAACAAGAAAGTGTTCTATGGTCCACCACCGGAACCAAACAGGGCACATATATTAGCGCAGCTGAGGAAATTTGGTGCTGAGTCAACTGCGATATTTGGAAAAAATGGACATTACCCTGTTGATGGTGTTGGGATCTACCATAATTGGCATAAGAAGAGTATTTTCTGGGAGTTGCCGTATTGGAAAAATCACTTACTTCGACACTGCTTAGACGTGATGCACGTTGAGAAGAATGTCTTCGATAATTCCAGCAACACTGTTATGAATGTGCAAGGGAAAACAAAAGACAATCTCAAATCCAGACTTGATTTACCAGAAATATGTGATAGGAGGACACTTCATATACGAGGAAACAACACTGTAGGCCCTGTATCAATCTTCCGATTGAGTAAAGAAAAAAAGGTACTACATTGTACTCTCTCTTTACATATTCTTTAAATTATCAATTGTCATGCTTATTGGTGTTTTAAATGTAGGATGCTTTTTTTGATTGGATTAATCATGATGTTAAATCCCTGATGGATATGCTTCAAACTTACGAAACTGCGTTGATAGCAATGAAGGCAAATTCTGTAACATGAAGAGTCATGACTGTCATGTCGTAATGCAACGACTATTCCCATTTGCATTCACATATTTATTACCTAAAAACGTACACGAGGCGCTTGCAGGTATTACCCAATTATTCCAAGTACGATCGAAAGTCAAAAGGTGAGTTTCTATTATTTAAGATTTTGTTTCTTTACATTAGGAATAGGGGCATTTTTCCGGTATCTATGCTCACGTACTCTGATAACAGTATTTGAAAGGTTAGTATTCTAATTTATTAAAATTATCCGGAAAAATTCCAAACCTTCATATATGTGGTTCTGCTTATATGTAGGGAGTATACGATAGATGAAAATACTGTTGTAGCTGATTTCTACCTCATATTGGTGATGCCTAGAGATAAGTGCCCACTCAGTCAATACAGATGGTTAAATGATTTGGTAAACATTGGATATGTACTTTACCAAACATATAAAATTGGTTGACTTTGGAAATGGTTTTGACTTTTTTCTTATGTTTTTTTGCAGCATATGACGACTGGTATAAATATGCCGCGACAAAGATCCATGCTAAATCCATGCCATTCAAGACGAATAGGGTTGTGTTCCTCGATCCATTGTTCTGTGCTTTGTGGTGCGTTCAATACAAGAGTGACTTTGTTGGAAACGTCGGGGGATATCGCTTCCCAAAGGGGTTTGTATGTGTTTACATGGAAAAACCCTGCTTTTTGTGCGACTAATAAGCAATGGGTCAGAGACGTGGGCTATGTATATATTCCACATAACTTAGATAATCAGTATTGGGTTGCTGTGGTGGTGGATTTTATCAAGCAGAGGAATAGAGTCTATGATCCACTGAAGACATACTGTCTTGATAACCGTACACTGACAAACACATGCAGGTATCCGTATACACTATTTCACTTGATTTTGGTTGCTAGACTATAGGATTAGGTTGATGGACTTAATTATGTTCAGTTGGTAAACTTTAGTATAATATTTTGTAGACTTTAGTATCAGCTTAATTGACTTTACTATCATGTCCACATTTTCAACTTTTTTATCGGTTCGATAGACTATAATATCTGGTTGCTAGACTTTAATATAAGGTTGATAGACTTTACTGTGAGATTGATAGACTTTATTGTCAGGTTGTTAGACTTTATTTTCATGTTGATAGACTTTACCATTAGGTTGATAGACTTTATTAACAGGTTGATAGATTTTATGCTCAGTTAGACTTTATTTTCAGGTTGATAGACTTTATTATCAGGTTAATAGACTTTAATATCAGGTTGATAGATTTTAGTTTGTGGTTGATAGACTTAGTTATGTTGAGTTTCTTCTTATATCATTACGTCCTGCAGGCCTTACGTGAGGATGATACTGCGTATGATCAGGGCCTTTGCTCCCTCAGAATTGCGAGATACTATTAGTGTCAAAGCTTACCCAATTTATAGAATGCAATCCAAACCACAGAACACACAAGGAGGTGATTATGGAGTTCATAACCTCAAGTTTATTGAGTGTTTAGCGGTCGGCGTCAACTTCAGCGCACTAGACGATACGTACGCCAGTTTCATTTGAATGAAGTACGCAGTTGAGATGATGAATGAGATTTCCCTTTCAGACTCAATTGCTTATACCGATCTAGGGCCTCACAGGGAAATCTGTGACAAAGCTCTTCTACTTGAATGGTAGACTTTAGAGAGGTTTATTAGGTAGTACAGATAACGTTTGGTAGACTAATTATGAAGCTCAATTATTGGCAGCTAATTTTTTTTATCGCAAACATATGTGCGATTTCGTATACTTACAAAGGACCAATAATTTTTGGGTGATGGTCCTTTATAAGTATATAACGGAGGAACTTTTTGATGTGTATTCATTTTAGCATATTTTATAGTTCTATTATAGCTAATCTTGCATCCATAT
>OVAX01003490.1:0-19311 GCA_900406405.1 Lepidium africanum | reverse complement strand
CTGTGTTGTAAATCCGTTGCTAAAAAACGTCCCAAATCTTACCTTTTGTTGTAGTGATATGTAAAACACATCTATGGGTGTTTGGAAAATTATTTTCAAACCGACTTATCTATGACTATGGATGTTTAAATAGTAGTATTTTAATTCTCATTTCTAAATTGTTACATTATAATACAGATTATTTTGAAAATAATAACAATAATCTCTTTAAATATATACTAATTCTTATATTAAAAATAGAGAAATATTACATTATATATTATTGCATGATTTTCAAAATAGTTATTTAATCTTATCATCAATCACTCTCCTCGAGGTTATATTTAATTGACTAAAGTTTTAAAAATTGATAATTAAGATTATATTATATCTATATAATAAAATTAAAAAAATAAACGAAGTTAAAGGCCAAAACACAACGGACGTTGCAAAAAAGTTACTATTTTCAGAGACTTCTCGTCCTATTTTTTCTCTCATTTAGTTGCAGTGCTACGTGATTACATCTTAATCATACATGTGTCATCTCTGCCTCTCTGTTTTTTCCACAGTGACTAAATTTAAGTTTCTTACTCTCCAAGGAAGAAAGATCTCTAATCTCTATTTTCTTTCAACTGGTTATTTTCTCAGGAAAACTAGTATTCACTTAAAGATAACCCCAGAAAATGGCTGGAAACGAGTGGATTAATGGGTATTTAGAGGCGATTCTCGATAGCCAAACTCAAGGGATTGAAGAACAACAACAGAAACCACAAACAAGTTTGAATCTGAGAGATGGAGAAGGACAATATTTCAATCCGACTAAGTACTTTGTTGAGGAAGTTGTTACTGGTGTTGATGAAACAGATCTTCATCGAACTTGGCTTAAAGTTGTTGCTACTCGTAATTCTCGTGAACGTAACTCTCGTTTGGAGAATATGTGTTGGAGAATTTGGCACCTCACTCGCAAGAAGAAGCAGGTTCTGCATAATTTTTAACTTAGAAAGCACCTCAAATTTCCCTCCCAAATCGCATGTTTTCTTGTAGTGAACAATCACTTAGTTTCTCTTTGATATGGAATCTGTTTACTGAAATATGTCCATGGATGTTATAGTTAGAATGGGAGGATATGCAACGAGTAGCGAATAGGAGAATGGAAAGAGAACAAGGAAGAAGAGATGCAACAGAAGAATTGTCTGAGGATTTATCAGAAGGAGAGAAAGGTGAACTTGTTCAACCAGAGACACCTAGAATACAACTGCAACGTAATTTGTCTAATCTTGAAGTTTGGTCTGATGATAAAAAGGAGAAACGTCTTTACGTTGTCCTCATCAGGTATATCTCTGTTGTTTTCTTCTTTCCTGTTTCCAATCATTCTTCTGTTTTATAAGATATTCATTACTAGTGTTGATTTTTCAGTCTGCACGGTTTGGTTCGTGGGGAAAACATGGAGCTTGGTAGAGATTCTGATACTGGAGGACAGGTACATTGTGTATTAATAAGCTTGAATCTTGTATCTATGGTTGTATAACTTGTTTTGGTTATGAATTATCAGGTGAAATATGTTGTTGAGCTAGCTAAAGCTTTAGCAAGAATGCCTGGTGTGTACCGAGTAGATCTGTTTACAAGGCAGATATGTTCATCAGAAATTGATTGGAGCTATGCTGAACCAACTGAGATGCTGACCACTGCTTCTGGTGAAGATTGTGATGGCGATGAAACTGGGGAAAGCAGTGGAGCTTATATCATTAGGATTCCCTTTGGTCCGCGAGATAAGTACTTAAGAAAAGAGATTCTATGGCCGTATGTTCAAGAGTTTGTTGATGGAGCTTTAGCTCACATTTTGAACATGTCAAAAGTTTTGGGAGAACAGATTGGCAATGGGAAACCTGTGTGGCCATATGTGATTCATGGGCATTACGCGGATGCAGGAGATAGTGCTGCTTTGCTTTCTGGTGCGTTGAATGTTCCTATGGTTCTAACAGGTCATTCTCTAGGAAGAAACAAGCTTGAGCAGCTTTTGAAACAAGGAAGACAATCAAAGGAGGACATAAATTCGACGTATAAGATCAGGAGGAGGATAGAAGCTGAAGAGCTTTCTTTGGATGCTGCAGAGCTTGTTATAACAAGCACAAGGCAAGAGATTGATGAACAGTGGGGACTATATGATGGGTTTGATGTAAAGCTTGAGAAGGTCTTAAGAGCTCGTGCTAGACGCGGTGTAAATTGCCATGGAAGGTTCATGCCTAGAATGGCGGTAAGTACTCAGAGAACTAGCCAGCTTGGAAAAGTTGAAGTAAGATTATGTGAGTGAGTGAGTTTGTTGTGCAGGTTATTCCTCCGGGAATGGATTTCACAAACGTTGAGGTTCAAGAAGACACACTTGAGGCTGATAGTGATTTAGCTTTCTCTATAGGAGGAGCCGAAGGATCTTCTCCTAAAGCTGTTCCAACTATCTGGTCTGAAGTAAGTTTTGCTATTCAGCTTCATTATCTTCTTTCAAGATTTGCTTTGCAGATTGTGTTTGATGTTTCCTTGAGTGAATTTTGCAGGTTATGAGGTTTTTCACAAATCCTCATAAACCAATGATCTTGGCATTATCTAGACCAGACCCAAAGAAAAACATAACTACTCTTCTGAAAGCCTTTGGAGAATGTCGACCTCTACGAGAGCTAGCTAATCTCGTAACTATTACATATCTCTTTCTATTCTGCGGAATTAAAGCTAATATTTTCTGTTTCTGAAGTTCTTCTTCTCTGTGTTTTGCAGACTTTGATAATGGGAAATAGAGATGATATAGATGAGTTATCATCTGGAAACGCTAGCGTTCTTACAACCGTCTTGAAACTCATTGACAAGTATGATCTTTACGGATCTGTGGCATATCCAAAGCATCATAAACAGTCTGAAGTTCCTGATATCTATCGACTTGCTGCAAATACAAAAGGTGTTTTCATAAATCCAGCTTTGGTTGAGCCTTTTGGCCTCACACTCATTGAGGTAAAGTCTGTATAAATATATATATACAAACCAAACTCAAAAGGAAATGAATCAGTCTGGTTTAACCAAACCTGAAATTTGCAGGCTGCAGCTCATGGACTTCCAATGGTGGCAACAAAGAATGGTGGACCAGTCGATATACATCGGGTAAGCGAAGTGTCTTGAAACATAATATCATTCAAATCGCAATACTTATTTGTTTAACATCAGGCATTGCACAACGGTTTGCTTGTGGATCCACATGATCAAGAAGCCATAGCCAATGCGTTGCTAAAGTTGGTATCAGAGAAGAATTTATGGAATGAGTGTAGGATTAATGGTTGGAAGAACATTCACCTCTTCTCATGGCCGGAGCACTGTAGGACTTACCTGACGCGGGTAGCCGCGTGCCGTATGAGACATCCACAGTGGCAGACCGATAGGGACGAAGTGGCTGTTCAAGAAGATGAATTTTCACTCAATGATTCTCTTAAAGACGTTCAAGACATGTCTTTAAGACTCTCTGTGGATGGAGACAAACCATCATTGAATGGGTCTCTTGACCCAACTTCTGCTGATCCAGTTAAGGAAATCATGAGCCGGATGGGGAAACCTGAAATACAGGGGAAGAAACCAGTTGATAACTTGGGGAACAAGTATCCAGTTTTACGGCGACGGGAAAGGTTAGTTGTTTTAGCGGTTGATTGCTATGACGATGAAGGAGCTCCGGACGAGAAATCCATGGTTTTGATCATTCAAAATATCATCAAAACCGTGCGATGGGATCCACAGATGGCTAAGAACTCCGGTTTTGCGATTTCCACTTCCATGCCTATTGATGAATTGACTAACTTTTTGAAGTCTGCCAAGATTCAGGTGAGTGAGTTTGACACATTGATATGCAGCAGCGGGAGTGAAGTGTATTATCCTGGAGGAGAAGAAGGAAAGCTTCTTCCGGATTCTGATTATGCGTCGCATATTGATTACCGATGGGGAATGGAAGGACTTAAGAACACAGTGTGGAAACTGATGAACACAACAGCTGTTGGTGGTGAGGCTAGAAACAAAGGCTCTCCAAGTCTAATTCAAGAGGATCAAGCATCAAGTAATGCACATTGTGTAGCATATAAGATTCAAGATCGTTCCAAGGTATAGTTGTTTTTTATTCTGTAACTGTACAGACCAAAATGCAGGAACTAATCAGGGTTTCTGCAGGTGATGAGAATAGATGACTTGCGTCAGAAGTTAAGACTAAGAGGCCTTCGTTGCCATCCGATGTACTGTAGAAATTCAACTAGAATGCAGATCATTCCTCTTCTTGCTTCTCGATCTCAAGCTCTCAGGTTTGTTAAACTAACTAAAACAAATTGGAATTCTCTAACCTCTAATTCTGCTTCATGGTGTCTTTAAATTTTGCTGTGAAGGTACTTGTTCGTGCGGTGGAGGCTGAATGTGGCGAATATGCACGTTGTAGTTGGAGAACGCGGCGATACAGACTACGAGGAGTTAATCTCCGGGACACACAAGACTGTGATTGTCAAAGGCCTTGTCACATTGAGCTCTGATGCTCTTCTCCGATCAACAGACTTTCGAGACGACATAGTTCCAAAAGAAAGCCCTTTTATAGGTTTTATCAATGCTGACTCCCCGGTTAACGAGATCGCCGACATTTTCAGGCAGCTCTCCAAAACCACCGGTTGATTCAACTAACAACTAGTCACTGATTCGACTATGTAGATCGATATGACTATATATAATGCGAGAGACTTCATCTATGAACCAAAGACCAATTTTATAAATGGTTCTATAAACATGTTGATTGAAAAAATAGTAATGATTAGTGAAGTTCTTGTTTGGTATTGAAAACAACTATGCTTTACGTGATCTTATATTACCAGTCTCATCACTGTAAATCAAAGATTCTGAGATTCTTAGATCATCACTAGAAGAAGCAATCTCATTCCTAGAAACTGCTGTGTGTTGTTCTCTATAAGATGCCCAAGTAACCATATAAAGCCCGCAAATGATGAGGATTCCACCCAAAACGCTGTACAGAGAATGAACAATCGAGGTTATCAGATTCTAATACATGAAGAACAGAAGAAGAGAGGAAGATTATGAGTGTGGATGGGATCAAAGATGCAAGCAAGAGTATTTAAAACCTTCCAAGATAGATAGTGCTGCTGAGAAAAATTGCTGATAAAAAGGCGGATGCTGCTGGCTGTAGAGGTATGTACAGAGAAACCAAAGCAGGTCCAATGATTTTATTGGACCAAGTCAAGAGTCCATAGTTTAGAGCTGATGCAAACACTCCCTGAGGTACAAAAACCGATAGTCAGATGAATCCATAGATACAAATTCGAGCTCCAATCTTTTGAGTTCAAGACTCAACTCAAGTTCAAATGATCTGAGGCCTGTAATCTTTAGTATCATACAATGATACAAACCCAAGTAACAGCAACAACCTAAAGTTGTGAAAAGTTACCGCGAATATAACAGCAAGAACCTCAGATTGTGTTAAGCTCCAATCTTTAGGCTCTTTAACAAAAAAGATAGCTGTTGTAATCATTATTGCTGCACCAAAAAAGTATGAATATGCGGTAACTGAAAGGTAGGCAGGATACTTCTTCAAAACTGGTGCTTGGAGAGCGATGAAAATAGCCATACACAAACAGTTCCCAATCAAGCATAAGACTCCAATGTGCCACAAATCTAACCCAAAACCAAGAAAACTAGAGATTAACCACCCATGAGTCTCTGGTTGACTTCTATCAATCATTATGCTTTTTTCTGTAAAGCCTGCATCTTGACCTCCAAACAAGGCTGGACCACGGAACAAAGCCATTACCATGGCACCCGAAACACAAACAAGAGTACCTCCAACTTTCGTTTGGCCCTCGATTTTAAACAAGTTAACTTTTTCTGTACTGCATATAAAGAAGAAGACCATCAAAAGATTGTAAATACATACACCAAATTTCAGATTTTACGGTGATGTTCAAGAAAACCAATCATACTCTCACCCCATCATCACAGCCAAGAGAAAAGTAAAGACTGGGACTGATGGTTGTATAGCAGCGGCATAAGTTGGATTCGTGTACGATAAACCCATAAGAAACAGTAATTGGTTCCCAAAGATCCTATTAAGATCGAGAATTAGTTACTAGAAATCTTTCATCAACATGGACTTAAAAGATGAATGAGAATTGACTCAATTGAGTTGATTACTTACCCTGCTAACCCCAAAAAGAAGAGTGAAAAGAAGACGCTTTTAGTCATAGAAGGTCTAATGCTTCTACAAAGAATAACAGATTATCCATGCTTATTGATCTTATCTTTAAAACAAAAATCTGATACTTACAACATTATTTGGCATATTTTGGATCATCTTTCTCAATCTCAAGACCTTGAATCCAAGTCAACCCCATAATTGCAATCCATACATCAAACAGTACAAGAAGGATGCTTCCCAGGCTTAAAGTTATCAAACAGAGAGAAAACAAAATCCTAATTCCAATTCCAGAAGGATCAAGCTAAGCTACATATGACTATAATATGTTTCATTTTGCTGCATGTATATATCAATATCACCCATCAAATCAATCAGAAAGTGCATTGACCAAACATAAAAAAGTGATCTATAACCAAAAACTTTACTTGAAGGATTCATCACTCTGAGCACAATTCAAGAAAAATAATAAAGAAGCAGAAGAATATGAGAACCTTTCTCGGAAAAAAGCTAGAGGTGCGAGAATGGAGAGAGCAAGAAGATCTCGAAAAACACAAAAGACAAGCTGATTAACACCAACGTTAAGAGCTACTTTGGTAATCACATGGTAACCACCATATATGAGCTGAACAAACATCATTGCAAAGTGTGCCATACGAGCTTCTCTCACCGTCGGATCATCGCCATTTAAGATCATCGGAGCTGCCATCTATCTTGTTCTTTCTCCCTCAAAATCTCTACTATCGAATCAAAAATGAGTACAAATCACTTGTAGCTAGAAAATTAAGACCCTTGAACTACTCTGGAATTTCTGTTTCTTTACAGCTTCATAGTCGTTGGCGTCTCCTGTTTGGTCTTTAAATTATGTAGAGACTAAGAGACACAATATATATATATATATATATATATATATTTCTATTAATAAATAAAAGTTCTTTAGTCTTTTTTTTTATATATAAAACGTTATCTAATATATGTAATATGTATGATCTTTTCTTAGATTACATTTCTTATATAAATTAATTAATTATTAATCCTGTATAATCTTGGATAATCAATGTAATTATATATGTGGTTTAAACGTCATTACAATCTGGCTGTATGTGTCAAACCCGACTTTCGCTAGTTACCGATGTTTTGTGGATGGAACATGCGTGCTTCGGATATTTACTCTAGCATTGGTTAGTATTGGTTAATTCGACCATGTAGATCGATATGACTAAATATAATGCGAGAGACTTGATCTATGAACCAAAAATGTCAAGTAACCAAAGAGCAATTCTATAAATGGTTCCATAAACATGTTGATAGAAAAAATAGTAATGAATTGTCATGTTCTTGTTTGGTATTGAAAACAACTATGCTTTATGTGATCTTATATAATCAGTCTCATCACTGTAAATCAAAGAGTCTGAGATTCTTACATCGTCACTAGAAGAAGCTATCTCATTTCTAGAAACTGTTGTTTGTTGTTCTCTATAAGATGCCCAAGTAACCATATAAAGCCCGCAAATGATGAGGATTCCACCCAAAACGCTGTACAGAGTATGAAAAATCGAGGTTATCAGATTCTAATACATGAAGAAGAGATGAACATTATGATTGTATATAGGATAGTTTCAAAAACCTTCCAAGATAGATCGGGCTGCCAAGGAAAATTGCCGATAATAAGGCGGATGTCGCTGGCTGAAGAGGATTGTACAGAGAAACCAAAGCAGGTCCGATAATTTTATTCGACCAAGTCAAGAGTCCATAGTTTATAGCTGACGCAAACACTCCCTGAGGTACAAAAACCAAGAAGGAAACACAAAATAGTCAGATGAACCGTAGATACAGAATCGAGCTCCAATCTTTTGAGCTCAAGTGCCAAAAGGCCTCCAATCTTTTGTCTCAATAACACCTAATATAACAGCAAGAACCTCAGATTGTGAAAGTTACCGCGTATATAACAGCAAGAACCTCAGATTGTGTCAAGCTCCAATCTTTAGGCTCTTTAACAAACAAGATAGCTGTTGTGATCATTGTTACTGCACCGAAGAAGTATGAATATGCAGTAACTGAAAGGTAGGCAGGATACTTCTTCAAAACTGGTGCTTGGAAAGCGATAAAAGCAGCCATACATAAACAGTTTCCAATCAAGCATAAAACTCCAATGTGCCACAGATCAAACCCAAGACCAAGAAAACTAGAGACTAACAACCCATGAGGCTCTGGTTGACTACTATCAATCATTACGCCGTTTCCTGTAAAGCCTGCATCTTTTCCTCCAAACAAGGCTGGACCACGGAATAAAGCCATCACCATGGCACCCGAAACACAAACAAGAGTACCTCCAACTTTAGTTTGGCCTTCAATTTTAAACAAGTTAACTTTTTCTGTACTGCATACATAGAAGAAGACCATCTAAAGACTGTGAATATACTCCAAATTTCATATTTTACAGTAATTTTGAGGAAATCAATCATACTCTTATAGTCTTACCCCATCATCAAAGCCAAGAGAAATGTAAAAACTGGGATTGATGGTTGTATAGCAGCAGCATAAGTTGGATTTGTGTATGATAAACCCATAAGAAATAGTAATTGGTTCCCAAAGATCCTATCAAAATTGAGATGGAATAGCATTAGGAATCTTTCCATCAACATGAACTTTAAGATAAATGAGAATTGAGTTGACTACTTACCCTGATAAACCCAAAAAGAAGAGTGAAAAGAAGACGCTTCTAGTCATAGGAGGTCTGATTCTTCTACAAGAACAAAAGATTAAACATACATAATGATCTTATCCATGTCATACCAAAAATTACAATCCATTTATAAAGATGCTTCCCAGGCTTAAATTGATAAAACAGAGAGATAAAACCTAATTCCAATTCCAGAAAGATCAAGCTATATTGTTGACTTTGATGCATGTATACTTATCCCATCAAATCAATCAGAAAATTGCATTGACCAAATACAAAAACTGATTCAAAACCAGAAAATTTACATATTCTAACGATTCAACACAATTTAAGCAAACTCATGTAGAAGCAGAAGGAATTTGAGACCTTTCACGGAAAAAAGCGAGAGGTGCGAGAATAGAGAGAGCAAGAAGATCTCGAAAAACACAAAAGACAAGCTGATTAACACCAACGTTAAGAGCAACTTTTGTAATCACATGATAACCACCATATAAGAGCTGAACAAGCGTCATTGCACAGTGCGCCATTCGAGCTTCTTTCTCCTTCCCATCACCGCCGTTTACGATCGTCGGAGCTGCCATCTTTTTCTCTCTATCTCTCTACTTTCGAATCGAAATTGAGTACAAAACACTTTAGACTAGAAAATCTTTAGATCCTTGATTTGCTCCTAGTTTCAATTTCTGCTCTTCAGATTTTCATAGTCGTTAGTTTGGTCTTTGAATTATTTAGGAGACACAATCATTTTTTTTTAGTAAATAAAAGTGCTCTTACTAATTTTTTTGATTCTAGATTTTTTTTTTTTTTTTTTCATAAATGCTAGATTATTTTCTCTCTTTTTTTATGAATACTATATTATTTTTTTAAGTATAATTTATCATAAAGTAAAACATATCTAATTATACTTAAGAAAATAATCTAGTATTCATAAAACATATCTAATCAATAGTTAAATTAAAACATATTTTTTAATATGCTCATATATCCTACTTTAAAAATATGAATGTCTGATATATTTCTACAAACAACAATATATATATATATATATGTATGTATGTGTTGGAGCAATCCAAAGAAAGCCTGCAAATTGAGCTAAGAAAGAAGTCGCATAGGTGTAGAGAGAAGTCCTTTATCTCGTGAAAGATCCAAGAGGAGGATGCTAAAAGTGTTAACTCTGCAGTTTGAGATCGTTTCACGAAAATCTCAAACTTGTTCGTCTCAAGAAAAAGAAGAGAAGAGGAGATTTCTCAAACAAAAGAGATTGAAAGAGAAGATATTAGGACTCTATTGAAGATGAACTTCGAAGTTACAGATTCATCTCAAATGATGAATCTTTGTTTCCGTTACCGAATCCCAAAAATCTCTCTTCACCGTCATCCTTTCAACCAATCTCCTACCCTTTTATAATCTGCTCTTTTAATTAAATCAGAATGAAATGCCGGTTTACAATTTGATCTTGGTTTCTTTACGGTTTAGACTTAACCAATCGGATTTTATAAAACACACCTAACGTTCCCCCTCTGTTTCTAAAATTAAGAATATTCTTTGTTGATGTCTGTTAAGACTTGAATCAACAAACTTTCTTAAGACAAACGCACAAGAGAGTCAAAGAATCTCTATTACACATTCATAGATTAAAGTTTACACTTATTCAATAAGCTTTCTAGAAAGAAACTTGTTCATATACGTTCATCATAAACTGATGCATATATACAACTTTCTAATTCAAATCAATTACATATGAATCTTTAGCTAATGAATACATTACTCTATCAAGTTATAGAATTTCTCTTCGTTTGACCTTTCGAACCACTTCGGTCTTCAAAGAAAACTTTAAGTGGTAAGGAGCCCAAGAAATTCTGTACTTAAGTCTCTGTAATCCCATTTCCTTTGCTGTTTCATGGACTGTTCTTCCACATAAAGGTTTGGTTAAAGGATCGGACATACTCAAGTGATAAAACTCCAGCTTCTAAAAGCCTTCTTATCACTTTATTTCTCCAGCTATTGTGTTTTCTGCCACTAGGTCATTAGTGACTTTACTTCACCTTGAACTAATGATTGTTATAGAATGTTTTCTTTTCATCATTCATGAAAACACATTCATAATCACACCAAGCTTACGCTCTTACAAAGACCTTTTGTCTCTTCTACACTTCACATAATTTTCCAAGATCAACTACATCCCTTCGTTTGACCTTTTGTACCAATGATCTAAATGAATAGAACAGTTGGTAAGGAGCCCAGAATGTAGTGAACTCAAATCATTTTAGTTCCATTTAGCTTGTTACGACTTCAGAGTGAGTTAAGTTCTCAAGCATCAGTGAAATTCTTCCTTTCCACTACTTGAATCCCTCACTCAATCGTGTACATGTTTCAACTTGAAACACCATGATCACAAGAGACTTTTCCTCTTCACAAATCATATCACATGGAACCTTTCTACATCAAACAACAAGAGTTGCTTGAGAATCACATCTCACTAATACAGTGAACATGAGTTTTCACTCATAAAAACATCATCAAGCAGGTTCGGAGCCACTCAGTCTTCTACCCTGAAAGCTCAAGAACCATTAGCTCATATTACATTGATGACCTTGCATTGCAAGACAGTTTTACTGACGTCCTAGCTATTGCTTTACCACTTAAGGTGAAAACAAAACTACTGGAAGAGTTAACTTCATTAATATTGTACACCAAGTGCAAAAACCAACTCGGATTGAGAGAATATCAACTCATTCTGCTCACAATCTATTCAATATTGGACTTTGTACAGTAATCGGATACACGATACTACTAATCACTTTTGCATATCTAGATTGAACCAATCTATTACCCTTATCCTTTCTTCTTAAGCTTAGACTAGCTTTCGATAGCTATGCAGCCCCAAACAAAATTAATAATCTCCCAAGAATAGTTAGATTTAACTAAACCATATTAATTACTAATTCTCTCTTCCCAAAATTCTGCATCAACAGATTTCAAGGATTCATCAAATTGATTTTGGATTTATCATTTAACACCCCCTCATTTGATTAAATTCAGGAAACATTAAGAGAGAACTATTGATCATATCTATACACTTGCTAGGAATGTAAAGCACCCTAGTCAACAAACATAACTGACTCGAAGATAAGTTTCAGATATACCTCTCCAGTTCAATCTTTGGATTATAGTGTTTAACTCCATGGTTGTCGTAACAAGATCCTCAATCTTGTTCTCTTTCAGAAACTTGGAACCACTTTCAGGATTCTCTTCTTCCTTCCTTAGATGACATTTGACACTTCTCTAAGACCTGCAGTTTTATTCTTTAAAAAACCTACACTTTAATATTTTTAAAACAAGTATTAATCTGTTTTAGACTTAGTAAGACCAAACATTCCTTACTGCACTTCATAACTGGGCCATCACAGAACTCCAATGTTCACCGGAGTTACTCCACCTACTCCCATATGTACTCGTAACAGAGTCTCTCACTTGATAATCTCTTTGTTTCTTCTTGTACTTAGAAACTTGGTTTGTCTCTTTCTTGAATTGACTGAGATCATTAAAGGATTCTGACCTTGAAGATTCCAATCCATGTAGCTTGAGAATTACCTCATAATTTTCAAATTTTGAGTGTAACGATCTTCCTTTAATCTTGATACTTTGAGCTTATGGTCACCAACAACTTTATATATCATCTTTCTTTCTTCACCAATGGGATTCTCCACCGAATAACCTTTGTCCTCAATCTCCAGTGAATTGTAACTCTTAATTGTAACTTTCTTCATCCTTCATTATGAACTCTTT
The DNA here is from genome assembly GCA_900406405.1 of Lepidium africanum. NCBI lineage: Eukaryota > Viridiplantae > Streptophyta > Magnoliopsida > Brassicales > Brassicaceae > Lepidium > Lepidium africanum. The sequence continues at coordinate 6,658 of OVAX01003490.1, read as the reverse complement.
TCGTTGAAATCTATAAACAATTAACTGTGACTAGCCATCGAATCTTCTGGCTTAGGCTCATGTACCAACCAAAGTCTTCTTTGTCACTGAAATCTTCTTTGTCGCCGATTCTTTTTCACCGTTTCTTTGTCGATGACGACTCCGTAAACAACCGAACTCTTAGCTCTTTAACTCGTCATATTCGTTGCGGTTATTTTGTCTTCATCGCCTCTTTTGATTGATCCTGCGAATAGCCAAACTCGATCAGAAATACATCTTCTTTCGATCTCTAATCTCCTTTGGCATCTTCAAACTTTGATTATTTAATTTCTTTGCTTAAGATTGTTGGAGCAATCCAAAGAAAACCTGCAAATTGAGCTAAGAAAGAAGTCGCAGGGCCGTAGATAGAAGTCTATTGCGCTTAAGCAAGTAGTTCATTTATCTCGTGAAAGATCCAAGAGGAGGATGCTAAAAGTGTTAACTCTGCAGTTTGAGATTTTCGTCTTAAGATGAAGAAGAGAAGAGGAGTTTTCTCAAACAAAAGAGATTGAAAGAAGATATTAGGACTCTATTGAAGATGAACTTCGAAGTTACAGATTCATCTCGAATGATGAATCTTTGTTTCTGTTATCGAATCCCAAAAATCTCTTTTCACCCTCATCCTTTCAACCAATCTCCTACCCTTTTATAATATGCTCTTTTAATTAAATCAGAATGAAATGCCAGTTTACAATATGATCTTGGTTTCTTTCCGGTTTAGACGATTTTATGAAACACGCTGTTACAGTATGTATATATGATTTTTTCTTATATTACTTTCCTAAAATAAATCATGAAAAAAGTCAAAAACTTGATTAATTAATCCTCAAAAATCCCGAATAATCAATGTTCTGTAATTAAATTTGTAGTTCAAACGTCGTTGTAATAAAAATTGAAGTGGATAATGTTTTGCAGAAAGCTATAATTAATTAATTACGAGTAATTACACTGACGTTGACTTTGACAATTACAAAGTAGAATGGGTTATGGGCTTATTATTATAAAGCCCATTTACGTTTTTAAGCCCATTAACCAAAACTGTTCGGCCCAAAGTCGTCTCCAATCTCACGCCACCGGTTCCAATCATCAATCTTCTGGTTTGTATCTCTCTTTCTCTCCATCGCTTCCTGGCCGCATAAACTCCGCCGTCGTCGCCGGAAACTCCGAAATTCACCAACCGAACAATATGTCTCTTTCCGATGATGAAGACGAGTGTTTCGCTCGGTTCCTGGAATCAGAAGTCGCATCGGTATCTCATCTTTTATTGATTTTTACAATTTCATTCAGGGTTTAGTTTTTTTCACAATTTTATGGAATCTATCGTTGAGTCTGAAACCCCATCGAGATTTTTCCGTTTCCCTAATTTTTTTCCCTTTTTGCGATTTAAGATGACTTGAATTTATTGATCTGTATTAGATTACAAATTGGATGTTTTGTCGTGTTATATTCATGATTAATTTTTCTGTATTTGTGATATCAAGTTGAATTTGGGTTGGTGTATCTTATGATGCATATTTATAGGAAGCTTTGAAAAAGCAGTGATTTTGTCCATCTTGAATTGTAAATGATCTCTCGTTTGTGTTTTCCTGTGAAAGGTTGAAATTTCATGGATGTTTTGGTGTTTTGTTTGTTTCTATTGAAGGAAGAAGATGAACAAACGACGAAAGAACCTGAAGCCAAACGGCAACGTATTGAGAAAGACAAAACAAATGCTGCAGAGAAGGATGAAGATCAAAAGGAAGATAGTAACAAAGATAGAAATGGTGTAAAGGGAATAGAGACTGGGGTTTTCAGCAATGTTCCTACAGAGCTGTTTCGTCATATCCTCAAGTTCTTATCTTCTGAGGTATTGTTCAGACTTCAGAATCAATTATTATAGTGTTGCATGATCTTGAGGGTTGCTTTTAGTCTTATTTGTTTGAATGTCATTACAGGATCTTGTATCATGCTCCTTGGTGTGTAAATACTTGAATTTTGCTGCATCGGATGAATCCTTATGGCGTCGCCTGTGAGTTTCTTTTCTTCTCATATTCCCTGTTGTAGTAGATAATCTTGTTTACGAAATCAGTACTATGTACTCAAAACTGATTCGGTACACTTTTGATTGATTTGTTTTCAGGTATTGTATCCGGTGGGGACAAACTCCTACTAGAAAGATACGAGAATGTGCTTGGAAAAAGCTTTATATTGATGTGAGTTTCTCACTTGGTTTTTTGTATAAACTTGATTGTTTTTTGCCAAGTTATATCACATTGTTAAAGAGTACATACAATGTTGCTTTAAGTTACTATTAGAGGTCATTCATATATTTTCAAGTGACTCCTTTCTCTTGTCGAATTTTAGCGTGATGAGCAAGACATGATTGAACTTGTCAGAACCTGTCCTACGGATTTCAAAGAGTATTACATTCAAATGCAAGCAGCAAAGAGAAGCAAGGCACCTTTGCCATCCCAGGTAATTAAAACTAATTCTAGTTATTTGTTTATGTTATCGCACGAATGATCAATCACTTGTTGAACTCTCTCTTTATTCTTGTTTGCAACATTTAGATGGTAGATGACTGGATAATTCTTGACAAAACTGTACTTGAACAAGTATCTCTGTATAAGAAGAGCAAGGGACTTACCGATAAAGTTGTCACTGGCCATGTTTGTATGGGAACCAAATGTTCATACCATCAGATCGATGACGTGTTTATATGCAAAGAGACGGGAAATGTTCATGGTATGAAAATGACTTGCTGTAAAATTGTTGCTTCTGTTTTCGTGTTATATTAAAACTTACATAGTTTTCATTGTCTTTATAACAGTATGCGATGATAACTGCAAGGAAGTGATATTAAGTCCAGAGGGTGACCTCATGGTGTGTACCATATCAGGACTTTGCTCTGATACTTTACTCGTAGAATCTGATCCAGACGAAGATGTTATAAATGAAGATGAAGCTGAAATATTCACAGAAAAAGCCCGATTGGGTACATAACTACCTCGCTCTCTATTTCTTACTTCTCTGTCTGTTAACTCTTTGGTTTGCAACATATAAGTTTACTATCTGCTTCTTCTTTCATTGCAGCACGAGCTTTTGAACTTGGCTACAACTGTGAAGATGAGCAGGAATTGGAACGTACTTTAAGGTTCTGCTGATCAAAAGTCTCAGTCCAAATTTATGAGGTTTACTCTTTCCGTCTCTCTCTCACATGATTCTACGTGTGAACTCTCATGATAACACATCTATGGAGTTCAATGAATCAAAAGTAGTTATTGTATTAGTAGTCTTTCAGCTTTGTAACTTATGCATATCTTTCTCTGTGAGTTACTCTATGATAAACTTTTATTTACATGTTATAAAGATGGAGAATCACCTTATGTAGTTGGTTACAATTATGTAGAGATTCGATTCTTTTGGCCTTTATTCACAAAATGTAAATTATCCCCTACGTAATAAGGACTCCATTACGCGTACTCGCAACGCTAAAATATTATACGTTGGAAGATACTCTTATCATTTTCTCTTTTGACCCCCATAGTTTATTATTATCATAACACCCCCCCCCAAAAAAAAATAAAATAAAGTGTCCTAAATTGAACAATAAAATTAAAACTCTTATAAGAATATATCCAATCCTAAAACCGAAAAAAAAAAAAAAAAATTGTACTGTTTACATGTGTCGTTTTTGGTGCTGAAAATGTGGACATAATTGTTTCTTATGAAGATATAAGTGTAAGTTTGTAATTTGTAGTGAAATAGGAGGACTATAGATGGAAATATTACCTTGTTTGCCGCGTAAGTAACTATGTATAAATACTTCCAGTGGATCACTCATTTTTTCTCATCAAAAATCGCTATTCCTCTCAGGTACAAAGCTATCATCTTTTATTTTTTTGGATCTTTACGTTTGCTCAACGTTTGTTTCTACGATCAATCAGAGCTTCGCTTGTCTGATCTATGTACTTTGAACTTTTGTGTACTCTTGTGTGTTTGCTTGATCTCTTAAAATATTACCTTTAGTTACTCTTGTGTGTTTGCTTGATCCCTTAAAGCTTGAACTGTATGCAATTTACTCTGAGTGTTTAAAGTTCATGCTTGCTAGATTTGTCTTAATGATCCTTTGACATGAACTGATGTTTTGAGTGGTGTCTTTTTTGTAGGTTTTTGTAACATGGAAGGTGACAAAGACAAAGGACTTTATGGGTTTGGATACCCATCAGGTGGAGCTTATCCACCCCCTGGATACCCACAACAAAGTTACCCATCACCACCTGGTGCTTACCCATCTGCAGGTTATGCACCTGGTGGTTATCCTAGTTATGGAGGTTATCCTCCTTCACATGGTCATGGTGGTTACCCTCATACTGGCTATCCTTCTCATCACTCTGGTACTTGTGTTTCCATTTTCTGTCTCCTTATGTAATTTAGCAGTATGTTTAAGTGTCACTTAACAAAGAAGTTTTCTATATGTTGTTAAGCCATATATATCACTTTATAACGAAGTTGAAACATAGAATTTTGTCTCTATGTCACTGATTCAGACATATATGTCATAGATATCAGTTTGGGAAGATGTTGAAACAGAGTGTTTGTCAATCGAAAATCAGAGACTTAGTATCATATTTGGTGTTATATCTCACCTCAGAAAGATGTTGAAACAAGGGATTTGTGCTGAGGTTATCTGTTTTTTGGTATTAAAATAAAATCCAAAACTTTAGCTTGTAGCTAAAGGTGATCCATAAACCATAATCATTGATTGTTGGCTTCTCTATCAAAGATTTCATGAACCTTAAAACTATATTCATATAGCACCATTCATTTCAAGTTTTGGTCATTGAATTTGTACCATTATCCCTTATATTTTTGATAACCCTGGTGATTCGGGTTTTTATCACCGAGTAATTTCGGATTCCTTAACCTGTGGGGAGTTGTTAGACAATGTAAATTATTGGTTTACTTCCAATGTTCACTTGTCCAAAAAATGGTATTTAAAGTTCTTAGGAGGCGTTGAAACTGTGTTATCCCTTTGGTTTATTTCTTCATGCAATCTTACCTTTATTCGTTTCAGGACACGGAGGAGGAATTGGTGGTATGATTGCAGGTGCTGCAGCCGCCTATGGAGCTCAGCACTTAGCTCACAGCTCTCACAATCCTTACGGACATGGTGCATATGGTCACGGTGGCTATGGTCATGGTCATGGTTATGGCTATGGTCATGGTAAGTTCAAGCATGGGAAACATGGAAAGTTCAAGCATGGGAAGCATGGAATGTATGGAGGCAAGTTCAAGAAGTGGAAGTGATCTGATCAAAAAACCTTTTGTGAATGTCTTTGGACTGATCAATGTTTCAAATAAGCCCTAAAACATTATATAAGTTGACTTTTGTCGGTTAGAGATCGATGGTTTGAGTTGGAATAAATTGAAACTTAATTAGTATTATAATCTCATTGTGTAATGCTATCTATGGATTTATATAATATGACTTTGAGTTTGTATACATTGTGTCATTGTGTACACTGATTTTTTACATTCTTAATTTTGCTCTAACTTACCGTAATAATGTTTTATCAATCACGATACTTTAGAGAGTAAAGAAAAACAGAGGGATAGAGTGGCTTAGTGAAGGGATCAGCTAGTTGGTGTTCGGACTTGACGTGAAGAAGCTTGAAGAAACCGGCAAGCAACCGTTCATGAACACTGTGACAATCAGACTCTATGTGCTTAGTACGCTCGTGAAAAACAGAGTTGTTGGTGATGTGGATAGCTGCTGTATTGTCACAGAAGAGGACAGTTGGTTTGGACAATGGAATGTGGAGCTCCTGAAGAAATTGAGTGATCCAAAGCAATTCATCAGAAGCAGTGCTGAGGCTTCGATACTCTACTTCTGCAGATGATTTGGAAACAACCTGCTGTTTCTTGGACTTCCAAGAGATGAGAGAGGTACCAAGAAAAGCACAAAAACCAGAAGTGGAGCGGNGTACCAAGAAAAGCACAAAAACCAGAAGTGGAGCGGCGTGTATCCAAGCAAGAGGCCCAATCAGCATCAGCAAAGAATTGAAGATGAAGTTCAGCAGTAGAAGAGTACAAAAGGCCTTGTCCAATAGTGCCCTTGAGGTAATGTAGAATCTTGTGAGCAGCAGTCAAATGAGCAGTACGAGGAGCCTCAGAGAATTGGCTAAGCTTATTCACTGCAAAGGTGATATCAGGTCTTGTAATCTAAAGATACATAAGACGACCAATGAGCCTTCTGTAAGACTTGGAATCAACCAAGTCACCACCAGTGTCTTTAGAAAGTTTAATACTCGGATCCATGGGAATAGGAGATGGACGACAACCAAGTAAACCGGTCTCATCAAGAAGATCCAGAGTATATTTCCTTTGACTGATGTGAATACCTGCGGAGGAACGAGCAACCTCCAAGCCAAGAAAGTACTTAAGAGGACCTAGATCACGTAGCTTGAAATGAGAATGCAGTTGGTATTTCAATAAATCGACCTCTGCATCATTGTTGCTAGCTATGATGATATCATCAACATAAACCAACACACATAAAAACAACCCATCAGTGACTTTGAAGAAACAAGTATTATTAGATTGTGATTGAGTAAAACCAAGGGCTATGAGTGTAGTGGAGAACTTGAGAAACCACTGT
>OVAX01003489.1:0-19326 GCA_900406405.1 Lepidium africanum | reverse complement strand
ACTAATATAACTTTTAGCTTGTGAAGTCTTGAAAGTTGATATCATTAGTCATTTAGTTTTTGAAATATTGATAACATTAGTTATTTCATTTTTTTATCTTATATTAAAAAAAAAATTATTTATTTATATCTTCTATATATAAGTAATGTTTTTTATGAAAAATTGATTTCTTTCCTGCATATTTATATTGAGATTATATTTATATTGAGATTATAGATTTGTCTGTTTTTATGTCTTATATAAATATTTATTTTTTAATAACTAATACTTACAATCAAAAATATATTTTTTAAAATTATTTACTTACATATAGAAATTTATAGGTATATATGTATATATATATATTCTAATAAATATATTTACTAAAATTTTGGTTGTATATAAAATGTATAAGATATATAATGTCTTTTATATATAACAAATATTATTATTTTCTAATAATTAATACTTACAATCGAAAATAATATTGTTTAAGAAAATTATTACTTATGTATAAGATAGATATCTTTAAGTCGTCTTCCAAGTAATGCAGAGTAATCAACCAATTTTAATCCGAACACATAATTTGGTAGAATATCTGTTGACTTAATTGTGATTTTACACATGAAAGAAACANTTAATTGTGATTTTACACATGAAAGAAACATTGAAGTTATGTGTAGAAGTACGGTAAGCTCCAGCTGCAGGAGATACTTGTAGGTTTGTAATGATTTTAGTACTTCATTGTTCAAGAACTTTTTTGAATTTAGAAACTAGTTCATTCTCCACATTACAGTAAATTTTTTATCACCCTAAAATATATATCAATTAATTAGAAAATAGTTAAAATCATTATAAAAGTATTCACATAAATAAATTATTAATAACGTACCTTAAAATCACAAAAAACCATATTAATCATTTGAACATGTTCTTTAATGTATATTTTCCAGAGTTAGAATTTTAACTTTAATCCTCCAAATTTATTTGCTGAGTTTCAACGAAAAAATTTCAAAGAAAGACATGATAAAAAAACAAAAATCGAGAGAAAAAAAGAGTGTGAAAATCTTTGGTGTTGTTAAATTTGTCCCGAGATGTTTTTTATATAGAGTTTGATTAAATTTTTTGTTCTATTAGGATTAGGAAAATCATTTGTTTGATTTTCTTTAAATGTAAGGTATTTGGATTTGGAATATCTCAATACAATAATTTTTTTTTTGTTTTCTATTGTGTTGACCAATAATATATAAATTAAGGTTCTTGTCAAAATCCAAACAAAGTTATTTGTTAAAACAAACATAATCATGTTAAGGTTCTTATCAAAATCCAAACAAAAGATTTTTTAAACCAACAAAAATCAAATCTTAATTGGTTAAATTTTATTTAAAACCAACGAAAATCAAATTTTAATTGGTTAGAGATTTCTTTTTTAAACGAACAAAGATCAAATCTTAATTGGTTAAATTTCATTTTTTAACAAACGAAATTCAAATATTAATTGGTTAGAGATTCCTTTTTAAACTAACGAAAATCAAATCTTAATTGGTTAAAGTTTTCTTTTTAATTGTATATTTTTATTTAAATTGAATATAAAAAAATAATTAGTTTTTAAAAATAATCTTATCTAAACAAAAAAATAAATTAATTAGTTTAAAAAAATCGACCAATCAAAACAAATCAAAGGATTTTAAATCTCTATTATATTATCACAAAGATACGGGAAATCTTATTCCTGCAGTTTTATTATAATAGATATAAGGTGTTTGATTAATGATTGAATTAAATATTAGGTATTTGGTTAATTATTGAATTAATGTTATCATAATTTAACAAACAAAATCTGTTTAATTAAAGATCTTATCATAATCTTAACAAACTTATTTGTCAAAATAATTATAACTAACAAAATCAAATTCAGATTCAAAAATACGACCAATCAAATTAAGGTTCAAAAATATGACCAAATCATAAACAAAATCTTAATTAACTGAATAAAAACAAATTATTGCTACAAAGAGACAAAGATACGACCAAATCATGTGACAAATTATCTAAACGAATTTTATTTAGACAAATTAATAAGTTAAAATAAATCGACCAATCAAAACAAATCCAAGATTTAAAATCTCTATTATTTTATTACAAAGATATGGAAAATCTTAGTGCTATGGTTTTATTACAATAGAGATATCTCTCACTTGGTTTAATAAACTTTTCTGTAAATATTTTAAATCAATAATAGGCATAAAATCTTGCATAGCAGTAAGTATGGTTGCAGTTGGATTATAATGATCTTCAGTTGAGTGCTTGGTTAAACACAATTAACCCAATAAGCTTCTTTGTGTAAGTAGATGTCCATCTAAAAGTCATCCGTAGATACACGTATAATTTTTTAGTACCAAACTCACTAGTCAATCCCAAGAGTTTCTCTCAATTGAGGCAAAATGATGTTTTATAATCAAAATTGCAAAAGCTTAAAGGGATCCACAAGAATCACAACAAAAGTATTGCTCGAAATGTGGTTCTCTCTCCTTTTGACAGTTAATTTTATTTTTAATAGTTTTCAAATACAATAAAATCCATAACAAAATCCATTACTCTGAACTTTAAAATCTCTTGAAATCTATTATAAATCTTTTGAAATCCACTAAAAGTCTTTATATTCAAATCTGTTGAAATCTTAAGTTGAATAATAGCCTCTTAATATTTATAATAATATTCCCATTACTTTAATTCACTAGTATTACAACAAATATACACAAAATTTTGCAGCCTAATAATGGCCCATTACAGGCTATGACTCATTTTTAGCCTTGGCCATTCAGATATTTGGATCGGGTTCAGATTGGTTCTTTTCGGATCTAAGTCTTTCGGATACGTGAATTTTAGATCTATTTAGGACCCGCTAAATATTCGGTTCAGTTCTAGGTTGAGTTCATTCAGGTCTGGTTCAGTTCGGGTCCAAATTTTTAAGAACCAAAAAATAGTTGTATATCGAAAAAATACCTGAGGATCCAAACACGGACCCGGACCCGAATAACCTAAAAATACCAATATACCCGTAAAATACTCATATACCCAAAAAATACCCGATTCTTTTTCATAAATTACTCAAAATATTTAAAAAATAACCTAAATATACTCAAATACCTGATAAATACCCGAGAACCCATACCTGATTATAGACCCGAATATCCGTATACCTGAAAAATAGCTGAATACCCAAAATAATTTTTGGGTACCCAAGAACCGATCAGATATCCGAGCGGTTCCAGGTAAGAACCGGACCCGACCTGATACCCATGGGTATTCTATATAAATACCCAATAAGGTAAAACTATTAGACCCAGACCGGACCCGAATCTACTTTTTCGGGTCTATTTCAGTTCACTTCTTTGGATCCAGTTTTTATGCCCAAAGCTAGATACTACAATCAATCTGCATAATACAAGATTACAAAAGTGTAATGGTCAAAATAAATAAAAGTACAAGTCGCATTTTAAATTGAAACATCATATAATTTGTATACGTTTCAATTATATCTGGAGAGAAAGTATACATAACCTAAGGTTTACATAGATGCTGTCATTAAAATTTGATGAATTTCGGTTTTGAAGATCATTGACTTGAAATATAAAATTAAAAAAGGTAAAAATACAAACCTTTATTTCTAATATCTGTGATTTTAACATTTACACATACCATTATTCTTTAGATGGTTTGAGATCTAGGACTACTTTGAATATTCAGAATTTTTTAACTCAATTCATGTGATCTATGTTTAAATCTAAATGGTATTAGATGTATTGCCATGTTCATATCTTTCCATTTAAACTCATGTTAGAGGGTGTATATTGATATTTAGAGATATCATATGTTTCAAGTACACCTAAAAATAATGATATATTTGGTCGACTAAAAATAATGATATATTTGGTCGAGTTTTTCTGAGGGGTTTTAACTTGTGTAATCGAAAAGTGGATGAGAAGATGGCATTAATCTAGAGTTGCTTGAAGCATTGGGAAAAGTCAACAGTTCACATTGGTCCCACATATAAAACATATGGGTTTTGATTGGTAACATAAAAAGAGTCCTTTGCAAACGACATGCTTATTTTGCTACCAATCAGTACTTCGTTTGAAACGATCGTTTACAAATGACTGTTTCAAATGTCAATTGAAGTCGTTTGAACAGCCGATTCCAAACAAACCTATTTAAAGTTGTTTGTCAAACGACCATCAGTTAAATTTAAAAACTATCATTTTTCATTTTTTGCATTTTATATTTACTATTTTTTTCTATTTTTCATATTTTATTTTACGTTTAATTAGGAAGAGTGGAGGTAATGTACCATTTAGAACAATTTAATAGTGGCCCACCCCCACAAAATAAAGAAGATATGTTCAACAGATGACATTCTTCACTTCGTTCAGTAATTGAACGAACCTTTGGAATATGGGAAAAAAAATGGCGAGTTGTCAAGGAATTACCAAGGTACAAACTTGAAACACAGAAACGAATAGTTTTTGTTACCATGGGTCTTCAGACAAAAGATATGACGTTTGAATATTTTGGATGATGATTTTAATATGAAGTGACTGAGCATGAAGATAGAAGACTCAAATGATGAAGATGATATCAATGAGATAGAAAAATCTGAAGCAACGACTGACGGCAATCATTCGTAACCAAATTACAAATATGTTATGGACTGATCGTAGATGAATAATACAATGTTACTAAATTTATAAAAGCAACTTATATATTTATTTTTTTAATAAAGATGTTAAATTATATCTTATTGCATAATTTTGAAAAAAAATATTCAAATCAAAATCTACATTTTAATTTTTATTTCATTACACTATTCAATTCGCTTCGGTTTCACCAATCAATATTCATCTTCAAACGACCTTCGTTTGAAAATTTCTTTTGCCAACCGCTATCTTCAAACGGTCGTTTGCAAGTGATCTTCGTTTCAACTATTCCTTTTTTTCTCCAAACAGTCATTTCAAACGGTGTTACCAATCGGATCCATGATATCTCCGTTAAAGATTTTGAGAACATAGCATTAATCTATACTTTTGTCAGATAAGACTACGACATTGACAACAGAGTCCATGTCACCAGACTCTTGTCGAGTAACCAGCTAATGCTCATACCAAGACCCTTTTCTAGAGATAACCGTGATTAAATCATAAGAGTGGGCTATAAGAGTCTTTTTAAAAGAGTTATCATAACTCATACCACTATTCCATGAGGCTTTCAATGAATGCAATGAGAAACAGAGAGACAGCTACTTCCGCCATCACTTCACTTATATGAAACTTCGGCAATGGTGGTGATGGCCTGTAAGAACGAAGGAAAACGAATCAAATAAAAAAAGAATACATGTAGAGACATGTGGCCTTTTGTTGTCATACCTGTTGAGAATGGATGCAGATTTGGACCAGAAGAAGAGATTAGAGAGCAAGAGAAGAAGAACACTTGAAAGAAGAGTGACAAAGAAGTAAGCAAATGTCTCATATACCATCCATGAAGCTATTGTCACTGTAACTATACCAACACTCACATTCTTCTTCCTCCAAAGCATCACAACTTGGCAACTAAATTTGTTGAACCAAACTTAAATTCTCTTTCTTTCAACATTTCATGTCATAGAAGCATCTTCATTGGTGTTCCATTAACTCCACACCTCACATCCTGCATTCACAATTGAACAGAAAAAATTAACACTTTCTCACTACATAAACAATCAAACAAAGCAATTGTCATTACAGTTTTAACAACTCACAGCCTATTATCTATTTGACCAAATTGATTCTTCTTGGTAGACCCTGTGAAGCCATCACAATATCATCATCATCATCAACAAATACTTTACAATTATTTGAACACAAAGATCAAAGCTTCTGTATATATGTATATAATTACCCTTTGCAATTTTTCATCAAGTTTGTCCCTCATTTTACTTCTCTCCATCTCACGCTGATTAGAAACAGAGTTGGGGACGTGCCGTACTTGTTGGACACGCGCACGTGCTTCCTTCTTCTCTGCTTCAAGCAACCCAAGACGTTTCTTCTCAGCAACACGTTTCTGATTAATTGAAACACGAACTCTCTCCTTATAGTTGCTCTCTCTCGCCATCCTCCTCATCATAGACTGAGACATTCTCTTCTTTTGCACAAGCCCTTTTCTGATGCGATGCCTTGAGAATCCTCATGCTATTGGCTTCAACCTTTTTAACACGACATGGAGGATGGCTAGAAAGTTCTACTCTTTAATCAAGAAAATAATGGTTTAGCCCGAAACATAATAAAAGAAACAAAATCATTACAACCTTGCCCTGTTATAAAAGGATAGAAGCCAAAATCATTACAACAATGCCGGAAGAAGCCAATCAAAACTAATACTTCATAACATGCCCTAATTTCTTCTCGGATATAAGAGGAGCCTAACCAAATCTATTGATCCTTTAGATGTTGAAGAACATCAGTTAGAAGCTTCGGATTTCTATATCAATGGCTTTGGCTCCTATTATAAATTTAGCCTCAGCTTTTCACAGATCCGTACCAACTACTAAATTTTGATAAATTTTCTAGAAAATTGAAATTCTAGGCCAACACAAAGGTTTTTTACCAATAGAATTGAATAATTCAAAAACAAAACGTAATCGAAAATAGAATGGTATAATTCAAAAACGAAAGGTAATCGTAAAGGAAAGAAGGGTTAATAGAAATAGTAAAACCTAGTTGTAGTAAAGCTCGAGACCCATTCCATCGTGAATCTCGTAATCCTTGAAGATAATGTATCACTTCTGGATTCGGATCTTCTGGGCTCGTGTTCTAGTTTGCGCGGCCGCAAGTTTCTTCAAATCACCGATAGTGTCATCTTCGTTGCACTTCACCTTTATCTTCTTCCCAAACGATCAAATCTGAGAATTAAGATGTAGAATGAGAGATAGGTCGAGAAGAATAAGAGGATAAATCAAATAAGAAGTTACCGGAAACATGTTTACAATGTTAAGCTAGTAAGAGAAACAAAAAAAATTGACGGCAAAACGTGATAAATAATATAAGAACTACTTGTGTTAATTTTACAAATAAAGATTGTTTAGTGAAATATGTACGACAACTTTAATAGATGAAAAATGTTTCACTATAAGAGGAGTCGTGCTGAGTTCTTGTTTTTATGCTTTTCTTTTCATAAAGAATGGCCATCAATAGCAAAGGGATTTTATTTTAATCCAGCTTAAAAAGTAAACATTTTGACCCTTAATAATCAATATCAAACTCTGTTTTTGATGTTTTTAGTTATTAATTACTTGATTTTCTTGTGCAGTAAGTCCGATAACAATATGGTTCGACCTTAAATCAAAAGAAAGAAAAAGACGTCAACAGCAGGATTCGAACCTGCGCAGGCAAAGCCCAACAGATTTCGAGTCTGTCTCCTTAACCACTCGGACATATTGACGTTTGTTATTCTGACAATTATTAACCTTTAAAACGTATAAGCCCACACTTTAGTTCTACAAAACCATATTTTGCGATTGTTGTTACGGTCCAACAATTCGCTAAAGCATAGATTTGTTTGTACTTTTACTGTATCTGGTTCTCTCATTGAAATGTCAATCCAGAAACCGAACAAAACCAGATCCATATAAGCTAAATCAAAGTCAAAACCATACAATTCATTCAACCAACTTAAAAGTATAATAAACCAAGTCGGTTATCAAAAACCGGACCTGCTAATAAGAAAATCAGCAATGTGTTTGTGACATGTGTACGAGGACGGAATCAAAGATCAGCCTTTCCAGGATACCGAGGGAAAGGAATAACATCTCTGATGTTATCAATCCCTGTAGCAAATAGAATCATACGTTCAAAGCCAAGTCCAAATCCACTATGCTTCACTGTTCCATATCGACGCAAGTCAATGTACCACTCATATGGCTCAATTGGTAAATTCATCTCCTCGATCCTGTTCAAATACCAGATTTTGCTTCATAAACGATCACAAAAATAAGTTGAATTCTTGCTTTCACTTTTACATACCTCTGTTTGATGACATCATACCGTTCTTCCCTTTGGCTTCCACCAATGAGTTCTCCAACCTGATGCATACAGAAAATGAAAGAAACCCAAATGAGAAGCCATTGATGTAGTTTCTCTAGATGATTGAATAAAAAAGGATAACAGATCCAAGTTTGAGTCAGGCATATGTAAAGGCAATCAGCTTCGTTATTATTACCTTTGGAACGAGGACATCCATGGCAGCAACTGTCTTGTTATCATCGTTAAGTCTCATGTAAAAAGCTTTGATTCCTTTTGGGTAGTTATAGACAATCAGAGGCTTTTGAAACATAACTTCTGTCAAGTATCTGTGATTGCAAGACAAGTTTGATTAGTAACCAAACTTTGCAAGAGTGTTTAAAGTTGAAGAAATAGATTTAAGGAACATCAAAAACCTTTCATGCTCAGATGCTAAGTCGATTCCCCACTCCACGTTGTTCTCGAATTTCTTTCCTTTAGCCACAGCTTCTTCAAGTAGCTTTATTGCTTCAGTGTAAGTTACACGCCCAAACGGGGTCGAGGCAACCAATTTTAACCTGTCAATGCATCCCTTGTCAAAATTCTTAGCCATAAGTTCCATGTCATCGTAACATTTCTCGAGCAACCACTTGCACATGTATCTCACATAGGCCTCGGCACAGTTCATGTCGTCCTACACAAATTTTAAGGAAGGTTTTTAAGATGCTGCAGGTTATTGCGATACAGAAGACACTAGATAAGATCACATGGTTATTACCTGTATATCTGCGAAAGCTAATTCAGGCTCAACCATCCAGAACTCAGCAAGATGCCTTGAAGTGTGAGAGTTTTCTGCCCGGAAAGTGGGGCCAAATGTATACACACTGCTAAGAGCGCAAGCATAGGTCTCCACTTGTAATTGACCGGAAACTGTCAAGAAAGCTTGACGACCAAAGAAATCATTGGAATAATCAATTTTTCCATCCTTTTTAGGTAATCCAGGCTTAAGCTTTGACCTCGCTTCAATGTTAGATAAACTGTCCTTTGCTACATTTAGTTCAGCAATGGAAGCAAGGATCTCTTGCTTGCTTGCTTTGGCAGCTTTCAGTTGCGCTACAGCTTCACCTCTCTCCTTGACAATGAGCTTGGCAGCTTCAATGTCAGCCTCGGAGGGAGGAGGGTTCTCAATGAGATCCTTCTCCACCTTCTCAGATTCGTTGATTAAGGTTGTTACTTGGAACATTTCACCTGCACCTTCGCAATCACTTGTCGTGATGATAGGGGTGTGAATGTAAAGGAAACTATGTTCTTGAAAGAAACTGTGGGTTGCAAAAGCAAGAGCATTTCGGATTCTCGCAACTGCTGAGATCTGTAATCACAAGACAATAGCACCATAAACACACACAGTGATAAAAAAAAAAAAAAAAGCTATATAAACTCAAAATTTTTAAAGAAAAATCCTGAAGAATGTGAGCTAAGGAACAATTTCCGATTCGGTTATCATCGTAACTGAGCTGGGAATCAAATTTTGTATTTGAATCAAATCCATTAACATTTTAAACCAGTTTCCGTAAAAGAAATAAGAAATTTTACCGAGTTGGTCCGAGAACGAAGATGAAGCACATCTCTCAAAAACTCAAGAGTCAACTTAGTCTTAGGAATTGGGTACTTAGCCGGATCCACAGTTCCCACATCGATCACCTTCTCAACTCTAAGCTCAATCTTCTGCCTCGTACCTTCCGGCGGAGTCTTCAAACATCCATCAACCGTAACACAAGTTCCCGTCGCAACCAATTTGGAGAGCTCTGATACAGACGCGTCCACCATAACCTGAAGATTTGCTGGGCAAGATCCATCGTTAACTTCAAGGAAAGCGAAAGCTCCTTTTCCTTGCTCTCTTCCTTTTTTACCCCCCCCGCCGATTCGAACCTTTTGACCGGCAAGTCCAGCTCCGCCGTCAGGTCGACCCAAGATGGTTCGGATTAGAACCCGGTCAGAAAATTGCGCTTTTGGCACCATCGATGAAGAGGAACCTTCGTTACTCAGCGAGACGGCAGCTAATTGATCAGCCGGCGGCGGAATCACGTCGCTCATTGTTCGTAAAATCGAACGTGAAGGTCAAGAGTGTATAGTGATGAATCTGGGGGAGTTGAAAGATAAAACCCTAATGGAGGTTTCAGAGTGTTGGCTTCTTTGAGAAGAGAGACTGACCGTTGGATCTTTGTTTAATACGTCGTTAGATTTTGGGAATTCTATAGGGGTAAAAATGGAAATTGGAAATCCAAAGATTCCAACGATGGAGATTCGGAATCTTGGATTAGTATCTCTCTAGACTAGTAACATAACATTGAAGATATTATTGGTTCCAAAAATCATGGGTTGTCCTAATTAGCCCAAAAGACCATAGGATCTTCCAGCAATTGATTATTACAAAAAAAATTAAGCCCAACTGTATTGCATATGGGCTTAATAAGCCCAATTTCTATTTAAGCTAGAGAAATATACACTCTAAAGTCCACTAGAAATTAATTAATAAGCCCAGCTATATAAGTCGAGTACATATCATCTTTTCGAAAGCCCTAATTCTGAGCCGACGGACTAGTTTGAGAGAAAGTAAAGGAGAGCGAATCCGCCATGGGTAAATCATCAGAGCTTCTATAGTTTTACCATAGAAATAGGAATATTTCAATTGTTTGATTTGGTGAGTTTTTGTTATAAATTTTGGTCCTGTAGGAAAGGTCCACGGTTCTTTGGCTCGTGCCGGAAAGGTGAGAGGACAGACACCCAAGGTTGCGAAACAAGATAAGAAGAAGAAACCTAGAGGACGTGCTCACAAGCGTATGCAGCACAACCGCCGTTTCGTTACCGCCGGTAAATTTTGCAATCCTAATTCTTTCTATTGATTTGGCTATGATATTAGCATCTGTTGATGGATTTCATCTTGAGAAATTGAAACTCTTGCAAGTTTTGTCTAATTTAGCTATAATGCAGTGAATTTGCTTTGTAAAAAATTTGCTCTTGCATAATGTTTTGATTTTTACGATCACGTAGCAATATACTTATTACATTGTTTATGGATTTGTGCAGTTGTTGGTTTCGGAAAGAAGAGAGGACCCAACTCTTCTGAGAAGTAGAAGGTAGAGAGAAAGGGACTTGAAAGATGTTTTCATTTTGTAACTTCTTCATATGTTTTCTTTGGTGCTGAACTTATATGTTTTGCGACTCTATGCTATGAAAGAATTACTTAAGCGCTTTAAATTCTGATTTTGACAACCTAAAACTCCAAATGTGAGTATTTTGCCAATATATATTACCATGAGCCAACCAAAACATGTTTTATTCAATGTTGTCCAACATTGTACCTTATGAAACTTGACTGAACCTATGTAACTGTGAAGGAGCTTGTTATAATGACCAACAAGTCTGAAACAGGTTTAGAGTTCATCATGAAAACCTTTGCCTGAGACAGAATCGTTATAAGCTTTATCTTTGAGGTACTGTATGGCTGTTGATGCATGAGTTGCAGCACCGTACAGAAGCACATCCTCGTTCACTCTATAGAGCGGTGAATGTGCTGAAGCATAACTTTTGGTCTCATCTTGCATCCCCAGAAATGAAAAATGCCCTGGGATTGCCTCTGCAAAGTATGAGAAGTCCTCGGATCCCATAACAGGCGCTGCTTTCTCATCAACTTCTTGACCCATCAAGTCTCTCACCACCTTCTTAAATTGCTTGTATAAGTCCAAGTTGTTCACTGTTGGTGGTGTTGGTGCTCTACCATTTGGTTTTAGATTCACAGACGCATTACATCGGTGAACCTTTGCTTGCTTCGTAATAACCTAGAATCAAACAATTGAAACTGGGGTTTGGTTACATGGTAACGCAACCAAACCAGGAAAATATGAAAGCTGCAATCTTGGATCGCGTCACCTCTTTGATTCTCTGTTGAAAATGAGTAAACCCAGTAAAGGCTCGAAGAGTTCCTCCTATAGTGATAGAGTCAGGGATAACATAAAACGCATGGCCTCCATGAACTTTAGAAACTGTGACCACCTGCAGAAGCATCCCAAATAAGTTATCAAAGAGTACCAAATGAAACCTTTGAATCCAGAGGGTTGGTCTCACGTGAAACGAGGTGTTGAAGACTGAGGACAATGCTTGAAGCTGCAACAACAGGGTCTTGTAAGTTGCGGGATGGCGGCATGACCTCCTTTCCCAGTGATTACAGCCTCGAAGATTGCAACTCCGGCCAGTATGGGACCTGCACATGAAGCAACTTTGCGAATGGGAAACCGGTTTATACGATGTATCCCGAGAATAGCTTCAACGTTCTTCAACGCTCCCTCTTCGATCATCTTCTTTGCTCCAGCCAAACCTTCCTCGGCTGGCTGAAAGATAAGCACCACAGTTCCCTAACAAAAACAAAACAGATGTTTTGTTTACGTGTGAGGGAAATGTTACTGATAAAACCGTAATAGTTGAAAGCAATGCATAGACCTGCAAATCGTGCTGATTTTCATGAAGAATCTTTGCAGCACCAAGAAGCATGGCGACATGTCCATCGTGTCCACAAGCATGCATTTTACCAGGAATCTTGCTCTTGTGCTTCCACTCAACAGCTTCCTAAAATCGAGAAATCAATCAAATTATGTAAAGATCCTTGGTTCAAATGCAATTATAGCCATTACCTAGAGAATGCAATCTTTGAATCAAATTTCACACTAAAGACCAAACATCGCCATAGAGTCAAAATGAATTACTTTCCAAATGATTCTGAGATTATGAAACATGAAAACATAACATTCCCAGTGAATTTTTTTTTTGTAAAAGGGTTTACTAAATTAATGCAAAAAAGGAAAACAAAAATGTTCTAGCAGCATTAGGGCCCAGTTAAACATTTGAGAACACAAATTAGAACAAGCTAATAAGAAATTGGATTGAAATCGATTGTAGCATGATGGGCCAGATGTAGTCAAAGCTTGATTGAGCGACAAAGACCGTACTAACCGCTTCGGTGTACCTACCA
The DNA here is from genome assembly GCA_900406405.1 of Lepidium africanum. Lineage (NCBI taxonomy): Eukaryota > Viridiplantae > Streptophyta > Magnoliopsida > Brassicales > Brassicaceae > Lepidium > Lepidium africanum. The sequence goes on along the minus strand of OVAX01003489.1, from coordinate 6,291 downwards.
CAGATCGTGGACGATAATGGAAGAGAGAGTCAATTGTAGATTTGAGTTTCCCAAGAGAATCCACAAGAGATCAGGGAGGTGGTGAGCGATTAGATCTGAGATTCGAACCATAGTTGAAGAAGTGATGATGCAAGCTCAGGGTTTTGACTTGGCAAATTTGAAGCTCTGTTGCGAACGGTGAGATCAATGAATTTGATTATGCTGTCCACAGATCGGAATATATTACGGTGGAGTCTCGCATTCCTTTCATACCAGATTTCATAAATAGTTGATTGCCATGCCAAGAGAAGTAACTTTTTCTTTACCTTGTCCATTTGAACAGAGCATCTGTTGAAGAGAAGAGTTCCAGTCCGATGAAGATGGGAAGTCCAAGCGATTGCAGAGGTGAGACCAAATAGACCAAGTGAATCATCTTCCAGGTTAAGGGATAAAGAAGAAAGGAAACATTCTCAGTGAATTAATATCCAAAAATGAATATCCGAAAACGGTACTTCACCTGAATAGGCAAAGCATCCATATCAGCTCTCAGCGCCACAAATGGCAGTTCTCCCGTGCCTATATATCCGATAACGCCGGTGATAGCTACCGGATATCTATATTTAACTCCGATTAGATCAAGCTCCGACCTAATGAGTTTGCTGGTTTCGATTTTCCTCGTAACCGAGCTCCGGATTCTCGTGAATTTTCCTTCTGATTCCCACCATCCAATCGAAGACCTCCGGACTCTTCCGCGGATTCGAGCAGCTTCATAGGGATTTGAGACACGTCTCTGGTGATCCATGGAGATTCCGATGGAACACGAAGTAGAATTTGCAAAGTCAAAGTGAAGATCAAAAAGTTGACATGAGTCATTTGTAATGACAACGAATCTCTGATTGTGCCAGTCTTACTTATATAAACTAAGATGGTACCCGCTCTTGTAACGGGCTATATAGATTTTTGTTGGGATGGAATAAATAGACTTTTGAATTTGTAAATAGTTGTAGATTGCATATATGACATTTTATTTGGCATATCGGTTTAATATTACAGTAATGACAAAGCATATGAAGAAAAAAATATTGTTTGTGGTTTTTTTTCAAATCAGAATGCTAACGGTAACACCCCGCTTCCGATTATGGGAAACAAACATGTTATTCCTTGATCCCGTCAAAAATCATCTTTACGAAAATCTAATAACGAATAAAAGTTTGAAAAAATTCCTGGAAAAAAAGGAAATAAGAGGTGTGAGTAATAAATTACTCAGTGAAAAGATGACTTCTGCCCACTGAGACACAAAGCTCTAACCTAATTCACATAAAATTTAACCTATGCATCGAAAGCATACACATACAACTTGTATTTTTTTTTCAATAAGTTGTTTCAATCAATATTCCATATCTCGATTTTTCCATCTACAACTACTCCAACATTCATCAATCCTTTATCAATCCTTCATCAATCCTTTGTCAATCCTTTATCAATCTTTTACCAATCATTTCATCAATGGTACATCTCTTTGAGATGTCTCACAATCACACACAAATATACAATTTCAATCATTCACATCAACTAATCATATTTCACTCAATCATCAAATATCATAAAAAAAAGGATAAATAATCACATAAATTAAGATAAGGCTAAGTGGTCGCAAATCACATTCTCACTTTAGCCTAGGCTGAAAATAGATGAGAAACCTCGCGTCAAACTGAACGTCAATTTACCGTCTCGATTTAACTCCAAAATCAGATCGGTCACCAAATCTGAAAAGTAGACTCACGGGGCTTTCCAACAGCATGTTGATCGTTTTGTGGCTCCTTATGGTTCGACGGGAAATTGCTTCTCAATATAAGTGATCGCGGATTCGACCTACAGATTTCAGCCTTGGAGAAACCACCATAACTTTTGATACATAACTCCTAATTCGATTCCGCTTTCTGTTATGCGTAGATAATTGGGTCAGGAAGGCACACACCAAATTTTGTCCAATTCCGAGTCTTTTTCGTCCTCCGTTTCTCCTTTCTCCTTCACGTGGTCAGATCAGATGGTGGCTAGAGTTTCCGCTCTTTAGGGTCTTCTAAGGTTTTCCTCCAGCTTTAAGTATATATATACACATATACCTAGGGTTTTTTTACTTATTGGGTCTAACAAGTTAAATTAATCAATACACCATTGGGCTTCAAGGGACGGGTTTCACACTAACAATAAAGTTCGTAGTACTATTCATAGTATTTATTATAATATGTATGTATAAATTTTGGGTAATGACGATGTAGTTTATAATAGTGGGAATACAAATAGTTATATTCGCAACAAAAATTTATCTATTGGTTTTGTCTAACGATTTGTTTCATATTTGTAAGATTAGTTTAAGCGGAACAAAAATAGATTAAGTTTATATTAGTAGTAGATTCAGTATCAGCCAAATTCACCAGAGAAAATATGATACATATGTTCTGTTTTCCAGTACATATTCATAAAACAACATATGAAACATTCTGCAAATTCAATCTCCAAAAGAGAAAGAAAGTTGAATAGAGAAAATAGTCATCCTAACAGAAACTAACGGTCACATAAATTTTCTTATATTCATTGGTAAGTGTTTCGTATTGATGAAGTTCAATAATCTCTAAGATTTTCTTGCAACATATGGTAAGGTTGTAAGATTATATTGAAACTAAGGTATATAACCATTAAGACGCTTCGTATTAAAGCAAAATAAGGTAATAATTGCTTTTTCATCCCCGTTATTTAATATTTCTTGTTTTTTAAGCTATTACTTTGAAGTTTATTAGAAAAGTCCAATAAAGTAAATTGATAAGAAATCAAAATAAGGATCTTGATGGTGTATCTTATATATTAAAAATTTAAAGTGAATTTTATTTTGGACGTGTTATAAATTATAGGATAAAATTAGCATAAATTTTATAATTATCTTTAAAAAAATCAAAACGGGATGCACAACACGAAGAAGCATGTTCGGATTCCTCTAGCTAAAGCGTGGGTATAATCATAATATTATAGAAAACACTGTTCTCACTCAATTTTATTTCTCAACAACATTTACTATAGTTCGAGATATTACCTAATCCATCTTGAAATAAAATTGAACTTACCATAGTTCACAATTTTAATTATCTTAAGTTTTAAAATTACTACAATTTTTCTTTTGTATTTAATTTCAATTGCTGAAACTCTTGTAACAAATCATTTATATAAACCAGTTTTACACATTTGAAATCGGTTTTTATATTTCAAGAATATGAGCCCATGAAAAATGTTATAGGCCCAATGGAAGCAAACAATCCACAATAACTATTTGGTTTCTCGAATATTGAATTCTGAATACTAATACTCCAAGAATAATTTTATTAACGAAACTGGGCCCAGACGGAATCACAAGCGAAACTATACCAAGCCCAGAAAATTTATAATACAATAGACTACTCTTAGCTAGGGCAGACAATGAAGCCAAAAAGCATGCTTCCCTTCGTCAACCAAAACAAAATTATCTGAAGAAACATTTTTCATTACGAACATTGATTCAACAATTCAGACACAAATACGACATTCGAATCAACTTTCTTCCAGCGAATTGTTTACAATCGTAAGTTTTCATGATTAGCCGGATTTGACAGTCTGTTTTTATCAATAAATGAGGAACCTAATGTACATCTAACAGAGAAAAATTTTATATTAATGTCGATTTCTTTTTCTTTCAAGGTGTGTGGATTTATATACGTTCAAAAGTACTTTTATTTCGAGAAATGGATACAATCAGTAATGCTATTTGCGAGTCGAGGTAAGGAAATCAACATTTTAGAAACAGGTTTTAATGCTAAACAACAAATTGAACTGTAATGAGAGATATTCAATTTCGGTTCCTAATTCAATCAATTGAAACGACAAATTAAGGAACAACTGAATTATTGTATAATTTACATATTCTTATAGTTAGCTACTTAAACTTTGGCAAAAGAAGAATACTCTTGAATGAGTAAAAAAGAATCAGGAAAGACATAAGCGCTCAAGCAACAGACCAATGTTGGACTTCATCCAAAAGGTATGTTCAAGTACTGATTTAAAATCTTGGCCTAAGTTACAGTAAAATGCAAATATAAGACATACTCTTGTCAAAAACAATGTAATTTGGAAGTAAATAACGAATTAGATAGAAAAAATGATAGACTTTGATATTAATATCTGAAGTGAATTTACGGTCTGAGTAATCAGAAAAAATTTACAACTGTCTTAAATGTTTTCAGAAAAATTTATATAAAACAAAGAATTTCATAAATAAACTTACATAGTTGGATAGCATTAAGATAGATAAACTACAAATACATTAAGCTTTAAATAATATATTAGCCTAATAAACATAGTAAAGAAACAAACCAAACTACAAATAAAAGAAAGAACTTAAACAGAGTAGACTTAGGTAAAACAAAATTTAGAACAGATTGATGATCATATAGAGAAAAGGCCTTATAATATAAAGTGAAAAAACCTCATCTATTCAAGAAGCTCGAAAACAGATTTCCTTAGGTATTGTAGGCATATTTTAGGGCTGACAGATGTTAGTTTCCCGCTTTTTGTCTTAGAAGCCATTGGAGTAATGCATAGAGTTTCATTGGGAAACCTGTGAAGGTTAATAGTTAGGTAAGAATTCATAAACTATGAAAGTAATGTAAGATTGACCTAATGTGTAAGAAACTTCACAGCTCTTTCACAGACTTCATCTCAGGTATCGTTTCATCTGTTGTCACTATTGAAGCATCAAATGCATTATATATGCTAACATTTTATGCAAAAAAATAAAATATGATTATATTTATAGGTTATGATCCACTTAGTGTAAACTGTAATACATGATATTAGAGAATAATTTCAGTGAAATTTTACCTCTCCAAACATTGATCTTTCCAAATCTTATCAAAGAGTAGAAACCAACATTATTAGAATTGTCTTGAGCGGTTTCAATGACTTCAACATATTTGCCCCATAATGTGCAGTTCAAATACTTTTCCCTGAGTGTTCGAAACAAAACATTAGGTAGTATCAGTAATTAAGTAAATAAACCAAGATGTTAAATTCACATTAAACTTACTGGTTGTCTCTGATCTGGAATCCGAGTATTTTTATTTACTTTCTACGAACATCAATTAACTCCACTTCACCAATGTTGACAACTTGCTCAAACACGTCCGCATCAACAGAAACATAGAAACATTGAATATTGAAAGTAAGACATTAATAACCATAATGTAATAATAGAACTTATAATACTTGAAAACTCACCAACTAAAACATTAAGTTCAAGCTTTCGACTAAGCACATCATCAAAAGCCAAAAGTCTTATGAAGGAATCATCACTGGCAATATCACGGTTTGTGATTGTTGTCATGTAAGTGAAACCAATCCTGTACAAACCATTTGAAGGTTTGTACTGCGAATAACCTTTGGTGAGATTGAAATGTTTGATGATCTTCCACTTCTCAATAGCCAAAATATTTTCAAACATTTTGACATGGTCTTTTCGTACAACAACACCTATTTTGGATCCCTGTGAAATTAGATTAGAAATATTGTGTGAGTTTATGAGTCTATGAAACATGTAAACTTTAGATTTAATAACAACAATATTGGTTCCAACTTACAGATTCATCCCTAATGATTCTCCGACTTTTGGGATGTATTGTCTCCAGGTGTGAAGAACCTTGGTTCTCACTGTCCAAGACGTTTTCCAGGGCTGCAGTGACTGAAACAAAGAGAATTCCAACTCTGCAAACGAAGGTAATGCTATGTTTTTCTCAGAGCAAATCTTTATCATGTCTCTTATTTTTGAAACATGAAATGTCGTCTCATGATTACTCATTACTAATTTAAAGGAAACGAACGGGGTTATGCTGCTGAAAAAGCATCAGTTGTTAAGCATTATCTATGTAGGGGATTAGAGAACGTGGGGGTATATTAATTTTAAGGATGTTTTGCACAAACTACGTATAACATGCTTTTTATGAAAGAGATAGTTTTGGACCATTCAGTGAGTTTAATCTTAAGGTCGTACATAATATGATACTTAGAAATTGATATTCAATCAATAATACAGTAATACAAAATATAATGCACAGATTTTGATATTCAAAATATAATTCATTAATTGCTATTAACAACTTTTTTTTTTTGTCAACATATATTCATAAATAACCAAAAGGGTGTGGAGATAAGTTACACTTCTATACCATTATGTGACTCCCTCGAAGAACGAGGTAGAGCATCAGCCTTATGATTTAGAGAGCGCGGAATTAC
>OVAX01003488.1:0-19327 GCA_900406405.1 Lepidium africanum | reverse complement strand
TCTCTTCATGTAATTCCGCGCTCTCTAAACCATAAGGCTGATGCTCTATCTCGTTCTTCGAAGAAGTCACCTATTGGTATAGAAGTGTAACTTATCCTTACACCCTTTTGGTGTTTTATGAATATGTGGTGACAAAAAAAGAAAAACAAATTGGTCAATGAAATAACCCGACACTTTTGTGTGATTACGTCTGTAATGACTATTTTAATCATTACGTCGACATTTAATTACGTCAGACATGACGATTCGAAATTAGAAATTTAATATTAAACTCTGTTCCTCCACGACTTCAAGAATCTTACTCATGGAGATCACTCTCCTTCGAAACTTCGAAGAATTTTACATTGAAATCTTCTCCATTGTCACATTACTTGATTTCCTTTAAATTATTCATTTTGTTGTTTGACCAAAATTAGATTAAAAACAAAAAACAAAAAAAGTAGAATAAAGTTTTGTGAATAAGGGTAATATGGTAATTTGATACCAAATATCCGATCTCTGTATTCTTTCTTTCTCTCCGGTCACTTATATAACCAAAAGGCGGTCGTTTGTTTTGTTGCTTTAAAAGTTCGAAATTAGGATTTGAATTTTTATTTAAAAAAAAAAACAGAAAAAAACTTAACTCAGCTGAAGAGTAAACACATAAGAAGAAGAAGTATTTTCAATTTTTCATCATCAATGGCGGATCCTGGTCCTGCCAGTTTCTTAACGAGAGCCAATGCCTTGCTTAGGAAAAACTTAACGTTTCAGGTAAAATTCATTATCGTTTCTTCTGCAGAGTTCAGGTACACATTACGAGTTTCAGTTCGTGTACGTTTCTAAAAATGTCTATTGGGACTAGATTGTTCTATGCCATTTTCCGATTTCGACTTTGGAGTTCTATTTGCTATTCGGTGAACTTGATGGATTAGATTCTACCATCAAATTAGTGGCTGATTTATCGAAACTGTAAACATAATTACGGAGTTTTACGAAGACTATTTAGTTTAATTTTGAGACTTTAAAGATTTTGCTTTATTCAAATCCTTGAAACCTGAAGATCCGTAAAATCTTTCTGCTGAATGTGATGTTCGTATCTGTCTGTAGTTCTAATTCTCTTTTGTTTTTTGTGATGTGTAGAGACGGAAACTATGGAGCAATGTTCGGCTTATCATGATCCCTTTTCTTCTTTGTATACTTTTAGTGGCTATTCAAGTCGTGATCGATTCACAGGTTAATAACTCCAAGGATAATCAATGTGGTTGTAAATGCATTCCTACGAATCAAAACGGTAAATGCGTAAAGACTTGTGGTTTAGAGCATTCTAATCAGGATCAAGCAGGCTTTTGTTCCATCCCTAGTCCTTCACGATGGCCTCCGTTGTTACAAATTCCACTCCCTGAGAATCGTGCTGTTACAGATCTTCCTAATGACTCTTGCAGACGAACAGGATCTTGTCCGGTAACTATACTATTTACTGGAAGTAACCATTCCCTTGGAGAAAGTATGTCTCATTTTGCTTCTGTTTATTTATTCTTTCGGTATATTCTATATTGTATTCACTGGAATTTATCTTCCTGTACTCTCTAGCTGTATTTGGGAATCTGCTCACTAATTCTGCTATGGCTAACGCCTCTGACCTCTTGCGTAATTTAGCTAATAATGTGTTGGTAAGTTCTCTGATTGAATTTAGCTAATAATGTGTGAATCTGTTTCTTACCTTTCTTGGGCAAATGTTTCAGGGTACAACAGAACAAGCGGATTTCACCTCTTATGCTGACCCGGCGATTGTCTCAAATCTTCCCATATACAATATCCAACCTCGGTGCATTCCAAATGCGTCGTTGGCATTTTCATTGGGACAACCACCTTTCAACTTTACAAAAGGTATTGAGTTTCCGATCCCATAGATCATAGATGTTTAAGATGTTGATAAGAGAGATGCTGGATATTAGATTTGTTTATATCAGTGTCAGCTTAATGTAATCTGGTTTTGTTCCATTATACGCATATTCCATGTTGAACATGAGCATTAGTCCTTCCATATATTGTCCTCACTCAAGGTCATCTTATGACGAACCATTCTTGCTGTCTATGAACTAAATGGTTGTGTCAAAACCAGAGCTAAAATGCATTCAAGGATTAAATCTCTGGCGAAATACCTCCATAGAGATCAATGATGAGATTTTCAAGGGCTATCGGAAAGGAAATCTCGAGAGGAAGACAAATGAGATTGCTGCAGGTTGGTAAACGTCTCAGTCGTTTTTCTATAACAATGCTTAATATGCTCATAAGATTTCTGACTCTTCCTGTCTGATTTTTTGTTGCCTTAGCATATGATCTCTTGAACACTGATAGGAACAATTTTAATGTGCACATCTGGTATAACTCAACATACGAGGAATATGAAAGAAATAGACCTACAAAATTGGTCCGAGTTTCCCGCTCAGTCAATTTAGTAAGAAATCAACAATGTACTCAAGATTGCATCCTCAATATGCTTCTTTCCATGTAGGACCGCTTTTTTTATTGAACTGATGCTTACACTTTGCCAAACTGCAGGCGTCAAATGCTTACCTTCAGTTTCTACAGGGCCCAGGGTCAAGGGTGTTGTTCGAATATGTCAAAGAAATGCCTAAACCAGAAACTAGACTTCGTCTGGACATCGCGTCTCTAGTTGGTCCCATTTTCTTCACATGGGTCATTCTTCTTTTATTTCCTGTAAGTCTGCTTTCAGTCGATTATAGGATATTCATTCTGATGTGAAATGATTAATGACAAGAGTTTTGTTTTCTCTGAAGTCTATTCAACATAAGATAATTTATATTTAGAGCCATTTGTATGCAGGTGATCATGTCGTCATTAGTGTACGAGAAACAACAACATCTAAGAATTATAATGAAAATGCATGGCCTAGGAGATGGTCCATATTGGATGATTTCCTATGCTTATTTTCTTACCATATCAATGGTATACGTTATATGTCTGATGATATTTGGATCAGCAATTGGTAATTGAAGCCGATCTGTCAATATACTCTTACATATCCATTTTTTTTTTTCTGTGCAATCGGGGTCAGTAATAGTTGATGGTTCCCTGCAGGACTGAAATTCTTTCGGCTTAATGACTACAGCCTCCAGTTTATATTCTATTTTCTCTGTGTAAATCTGCAAATATCCCTTGCCTTTCTAATTTCTTCAGTATTTTCAAAGGTCAAAACCGCCACAGGTACTGACATCGATCTTACTTCTTAAATTTGCTTATGCACATGTTGGGATTCAAAGGAATTTACGAGCTTTCTCTGACGTCTAAATTATAGTTGTTGCTTACATATACGTATTTGTATCTGGACTTGTGGGCGCATTTCTACTCGAGTTTCTCATAGAAGATGAATCATTTCCTAGTAAGTTATTATAATTGATTTCAAGAATGATATTCACTAAACTTGTTTATGTGTTTATTCTCACAACTGAACACATTTGCAAAATCAATTATACTTTATACTTTTCCAGGAGGCTGGATTTTTGTCTTGGAGTTGTATCCTGGCTTCTCCTTATACCGTGGACTGTATGAGTTTGCACAATTTGCTTTTGAGGGAAATTCTAGAGGGGAAGATGGGATGAAGTGGAAAGATTTCAGTGATAGTGCAATGGATGAAGTTTTCTACATCATTATCACTGAATGGTTTCTCGTGCTCATTGCAGCATACTATGTCGATAAGATTTCTTCATCCGGAAAAAGCCCGTTGTTCTTCTTAAGAAACCCTTTCAAGAAATCCCCTTCTTTGCGAAGGCCTAGTTTGCGGAGGCAAGACTCCAAAGTTTTCGTTGAGATGGAAAACCCAGATGTCACTCAAGAGGTATGAAGAAAGGATTCACAATATATTTCATATTCATGAATCTTGATTATTCTGGTTCTGATGTATAAAAATGTTCAAATCAGAGAGAAAAAGTAGAGCAGTTGATGCTCGAGCAGAGCACAAGCCATGCCATTGTATGTGAAAATCTAAAGAAGGTGTATCCTGGTAGGGATGGCAACCCACCTAAGTTGGCAGTTCGTGGGTTATCTCTCGCTGTGCCTTCAGGAGAATGTTTCGGTATGTTAGGGCCCAATGGTGCTGGCAAGACATCCTTCATCAATATGGTCAGTACACAAATGGACTCAAAATGTTTTGTGCGTACAATTGAACTAAGCTTCTAATATCATTGCTGATTGACAGATTCTATCTAGCATACGCCCAAAGGAATTGTGTTTCAGATTGTAATATTTATTGTGTTTTGTTGGCCAGATGACTGGACTTGTGAAACCAACATCTGGGGCAGGGCTTGTTCATGGTTTGGATATAGGAAATGATATGGACAGAGTGTACACCTGCATGGGTGTTTGCCCACAGCACGAGTAATGAATTTCTTCAAATTCTTTTCATACCACATAAACAGTTTCTTAAAGAGGATATGTTGTTTAATCATTCTCTTCTTTTCTGTGGTATACCAGTTTGCTTTGGGAAACACTGACAGGGAGGGAACATCTACTGTTTTATGGGAGACTTAAGAATCTCAAAGGCTCTGATCTTAAACAAGTGTGTTATCAATTTTCCTTCCTTTCTTTATTATTCCAAAAGTTATAAAAACATCACTTTCATGGTTGCTCAATCTATCTCTCATCGTTATGTATTGTGCATTAGGCTGTGGAAGAGTCTCTTAAGAGTGTCAACCTTTTCCATGGAGGAGTTGGCGACAAACCTGCTGGGAAATACAGCGGTGGTATGAAAAGGCGGCTGAGCGTAGCCATTTCACTTATCGGAAATCCTAAGGTACATCAATAAAGCCTTTAGAAATAGCACAACTAGAGATTTGAAATTTTAAGCATAACATACTGTCACTCCTTTTTTCTACTTTTGAAGGTGGTTTATATGGATGAGCCAAGCACAGGACTTGATCCAGCCTCGAGAAAGAACCTATGGACAGTCATCAAACGTGCAAAGCGAAACACTGCCATAATCCTCACAACCCACTCAATGGAAGAAGCAGAATATCTTTGTGACCGATTGGGTATTTTTGTGGATGGAAGTTTGCAATGTATTGACAATCCAAAACAACTGAAAGGAAGATATGGTGGATCATTTGTGTTTACGATGACAACATCATTAGAGCACGAGCAAATCGTTGAGAAGCTGATTCAAGACGTCTCGCCCAATGCTAAGAAGATATATCACATCGCAGGGACTCAGAAATTTGAGCTTCCAAAGGAGGAGGTTCGAATCTCAGAGGTATTTCAGATGGTGGAGAACGCAAAGAGCAACTTCACTGTGTTTGCTTGGGGACTCGCAGACACAACACTAGAAGATGTCTTCATCAAGGTTGCGAGAACCGGTCAGGCCTTTAATGTCTTCTCTTGATCTTCGTAGTATCTTACTTTCCATATCTGTGTTGTCCATTGTCAATACTGTATTTGTTTGTTAAATTTCTTACTACATGAACATGAGGCAAGGTTGGTTATTGTAAGATTTCATGTATATATTACTGGAAATATATCACTAAAATTTCAATAAAACAAGTTTTGATTTTATGTGTTTCTCATACAAGTAAGATATATTTGATTGTTTGGTATTTGCAAGAATGTTTTTAAACTGCATAAGACTTTTTTTGTGTTTTCTTTTGTGAAATAAAATACGAATGTTAAGAAGGGAAATAACTGAAATAAAACTCTTGGTCTGGCATCGTAACTATTGATCGTCTTACATTGGGCCACGCGTTGCTTCGTGTCCAAGTAACTAATTCCCGGCTAAATAAATATGGTCAACGAAATAACCGATACTTTACGTGTGATTACGTCTGAAATTACTATTTTAATCATTATGTTCACACGTGATTACGTCTGAAATGACGAAGTTTTTTTTTTTTTTTGAAAAAGGGTTTGAAATGACGAAGATAATCATATAAATATGATTATTCAAACTTCTATTCAATCTCAAACTCTCTTCTACCAACTACTTGTACAATCTATTGCTGACTATCCGTCGAAATTTCCTGTTATTATAGATTATTCTCCATGGTCCATTTGCTGAGTTCGTTAAAATTATTCTTTGTTTTGTTCTTTGACCAAAGCAAAAAAGAAAATGTAGAATAAATAATCAAATAAATAAAGCGTGTGAATAGGGGTACTACCGTAATTGCACACCAAAGATCCGGTCTCAGTCCAGTGCCTCCGTCCACTTATATTCAACAAAAGGCGGTGGTTTGTTTCATTCTAGTTCAAAATTAGGATCCCAATTTTTGATTTCATTCAGCTCGTAAGAGTTATCAACAGAGAGGAAAACGAAGAATTTTCATCATCAATGGCGGATCCTGGTCCTGCCACTTTCTTAACGAGAGCCAATGCCTTGCTTAGGAAAAACTTAGCTTATCAGGTAATATTCTTTTTTTGTCCTTTACCAAAAAACCAATTACACATGAAGAGTTTCGTTTCGTTTCGTTTACGCATGTAAAAACGTCTAATGTGACTGGATTGGGCTCTGCGAATTTTGCGATTTGGATTTTGGAGATCTTTTTTCTTCTGGGTGAACTTGATAGATCATTAGTTCCTGATTTATTCGAAATATTATACGGAGTTACGGGTATTAACTAAGACGTTTCAGTGTAATTTTTGATGTATTGTTCGTATCTGTATCTCTAATTCTCTTTTGTAAATTGTGATGTGTAGAAACGGAATATATGGAGCAATGTTCGGCTTATCATGATCCCTTTTTACCTCTGCATACTCCTGGTGGTTATTCAAGTCCTAGTGGATTCACAGGTTAATAACTCCGCGGAAAATCGATGTGGGTGTCAATGTATTGATACTAATGGAGATGGTAAATGCGAAAAGACTTGTGGTTTAGAGTATTCCACTCGGGATCAAGCATTCTATTGTTCCATTGCTAGTCCTCCACGATGGCCTCCGTTGTTACAAATTCCGCTCCCTGAGAATCGTGCTGTTAGGGATCTTCCTGATGAGTCTTGCAAGAGAACAGGATCTTGTCCTGTAACTATACTATTTACTGGAAATAACCGTTCCCTTGGAGGATGTATGTCCCTTGTCTTTCCATTTTTTCTATTATGTAGGCATTTTCGATATTGTTCTCGCTGTTTATCTTCATGTTTTCTCCAGCTGTATCTGGCAATCTACTTACTAGTTCTCTTACGGGGAACTCCTCTGACCTCTTGCGCGTTTTGGCCAATAATGTGTTGGTAAGTTCTCTGATCGAATCCTGTCTGTTTCCACTATGTAGTGTGTGATTCTGTTTTTTAGCTTTCTTGAGATCATGTTTCAGGGTACGACAGTAAAAGCAGAATACGCCAATTATGTTGACCCAGGATTTGCATCAGATCTTCCCATTTATAATATCCAACCTCGGTGCATTCCAAATGCTACATTGCCATTTTCTTTTGGACAACCACCTGTCACCTTTCAAAAAGGTATTAAGTTTCCGATCCCGTAGACCATAGATGTTTAAGATGTCGATTAAAAAGTTTAAAGAGTGATACTGAATGTTAGATACTTCCTTCCATGTATTGTCCTTACGCAAAGTTATCTTATGAGGAAATAGTCTTGCTGTCCATTAACTAAGTGGTTGTGTCAAAACCAGAGTTGAAATGTATTCAAGGATTAAATCTCTGGCGAAATACCTCCAGAGAGGTCAATGATGAGATTTTCAAGGGTTATCGGAAAGGAAATCCCCAGGGGAAAACAAATGAGATCGCTGCAGGTTGGTCAACTTCTAAGTCGTTTATCTATAACAATGCTTAATTTGCATATAAGATATCTGACCTTTCCTATTAATTTATTGTTGCCTTAGCATATGATCTCTTGAACACCGATAAGAACAATTTTAATGTGCACATCTGGTATAACTCAACATACAAGAAAGATCCAGGAAATAGACCTCCAAAGTTGGTCCGAGTTTCCCGCTCAGTCAATTTGGTAAGGAAACAACAATGTACTCAAGACTACATCCTCGGTATGCTTCATTCCATGTGGGACCGCTTTTATGATTGAACAGATGCTTACACTTTCTCAAACTGCAGGTGTCAAATGCTTATCTTCAATTTCTTCTAGGCCCGGGGACAAGGATGTTGTTGGAATATGTCAAAGAAGTGCCTAAATCAGCAAGTAGACTTCGTCTGGACCTCGCATCTCTAATTGGCCCCCTCTTCTTCACATGGGTTATTCTTCTCCTATTTCCTGTAAGTTTGAGTTCAATTAACTACATTTGGCTTCATTCCACAATATTCATTCTGATGTATTATGATTGATACAATGGAAACGACAAGAGTTCTGCTTTCTCTGAAGTCTACCCAATGTAATATATGGAAATCTCAAGTTTATATTTAGAGCCATTTTTATGCAGGTGATCTTGTCGTCATTAGTGTATGAGAAACAGCAACGTCTAAGAATTATAATGAAAATGCATGGCCTCGGAGATGGTCCATATTGGATGATTTCCTATGCCTATTTTCTTACCATTTCTGTGTTATACGTTATAAGCCTGATGATATTTGGCTCAGCAATTGGTAATTGAAGCCTTTCTTTAAATATATCCTTACATAACAGTTTCTTATATATATACATATATATATATTTTTTAGTACTATGTACAATAGTTTCTATGGTTTCCTGCAGGACTGAATTTCTTTCGGCTTAATGAATACAGCCTCCAGTTTATATTCTATTTTCTCTGTATAAATCTGCAAATATCCCTTGCCTTTCTATTTTCTTCAATATTTTCAAAGGTCAAAACAGCAACAGGTACTTACATCGATCATAATTCTTGAATATGCTTAAGCAAATGGTGGGGTTTAAAGGAATTTACGGGCTTTCTCTTACGTCTAAATTATAGTTGTTGCTTACATATACGTTTTTGGATCTGGACTTTTGGGCTCGTTTCTACTCACGTTTCTGATTCAAGATTCATCATTTCCTAGTAAGTTATTGTAATTAATTTCAAGAACAATTTCAATAAACTCTTTTATGTGTTTATTTTCACAATTGACCATTATTGCAAATCAATTATATTCTTCTAGGGAGCTGGATTATTGTCTTGGAATTGTATCCTGGCTTCTCCTTATACCGTGGACTGTATGAATTCGCACAATTTGCTTTCCAGGGAAATTATAGAGGGCAAGATGGGATGACGTGGAAAGATTTCAGTGATAGTGCAATGGATGAAGTTTTCTACATCATTATAGTTGAATGGTTTATCGTGCTCATTGCAGCATACTATATCGATAAGATTTCTTCATCCGGAAAAGGTCCATTGTTCTTCTTGAAAAACCCTTTCAAAAAATCCCCTTCTTTGCGAAGGCCTAGTTTGCGGAGGCAAGGCTCCAAAGTCTCTGTTGAGATGGAAAACCCTGATGTTATTCAGGAGGTATGAAGAAAGGATCACAATATATTTCATGTATTTGATTATTCTGGTTTTGATAAAAATTTTGGTTCAATCAGAGAGAAAAGGTTGAGCGGTTGATGCTTGAGTCCAGCACAAGCCATGCGATTGTATGTGAAGATCTTAAGAAGGTGTACCCTGGTAGTGATGGGAACCCACCTAAGATGGCAGTTCGTGGATTATCTCTAGCTGTGCCTTCAGGAGAATGCTTTGGCATGTTAGGGCCCAATGGAGCTGGAAAGACATCCTTTATCAATATGGTCAGTACACAGATGTACATAACTTGTTTTGTGCTTTCAATTGAACTTAGCTTCTAAGTGGCCCAAAGAGTTGTTTTTCTTTTCAGACTATAGTATTTACTATTTACTGTGTCTTGGCCAGATGACTGGGCTTGTGAAGCCAACATCTGGGACAGGGCTTGTTCAGGGTGTAGATATAGCAAATGATATGGACAGAATATACACCAGCATGGGAGTATGCCCACAGCATGAGTAATTACTTTCTTCAAATTCTTTTCATACCACACAAACAGTTTCTTATAGAAAAAATGTTGTGTAATCATTCTCTTATTTTCTGTCGTATACCAGTTTGCTCTGGGAAACACTAACAGGAAGGGAACATCTGCTGTTTTATGGTAGACTTAAGAATCTTAAAGGCTCTGATCTCAAACAAGTGTGTTATCAATTTTGCTTCCCCTTCTGTATTACTCCAAAAGTGATCTAATCTTCACTTTCATGGTTGTTAAACTAATCTCTCATCGTTATTTACTGTGCATTAGGCTGTGGAAGAATCTCTCAAGAGTGTCAACCTTTTCCATGGAGGAGTTGGCGACAAGCCTGCTGGGAAATACAGTGGAGGTATGAAAAGGCGGCTGAGCGTAGCCATTTCACTTATCGGAAATCCTAAGGTACACCGATAAAGCCTTTAGAAATAGCACACCTAGAGATAAAAAAAATTTTAGCTGAACAAACTTGTTCTCACTTTTTAAAATTTTTATACTTTAAAGGTGGTTTATATGGATGAGCCAAGCACAGGACTTGATCCAGCCTCAAGAAAGAACCTATGGACAGTAATCAAGGCTGCCAAGCGAAATACTGCCATAATCCTCACAACCCACTCAATGGAAGAAGCAGAATATCTTTGTGACCGATTGGGTATTTTTGTAGCCGGAAGCTTGCAATGCATTGGTAATCCAAAACAGCTGAAAGGAAGATATGGTGGATCATTTGTGTTTACGATGACAACATCATCAGAGCACGAGCAAAACGTGGAGAAGCTGATTAAAGATGTCTCCCCAAACGCTAAGAAGATATATCACATCGCAGGGACTCAGAAATTTGAGCTTCCAAAAGATGAGGTTCGAATCTCAGAGGTGTTTGAGGTGGTGGAGAAGGCGAAAAGCAACTTCACTGTGTTTGCTTGGGGACTCGCAGACACAACACTAGAAGATGTCTTCATCAAGGTTGCGAGAACCGGTCAGGCCTTTAATGTCTTCTCTTGATCTTCTTAGACTCTTACTCTTAACATGTGTCGTCCAGTGTCAATATTTGTTTGTCAAAATTTCTAGTATATGATACAAAGTTGGTCATTATATGATTTCATGTATATACATTACTGGAAATATATAACTAGAATTTCAATGAGATTTTTCACAACCAAGAGTTTACTCTGTTACTTAAAGTCAGTTACTTCATCGGTGCATCATATTATTGACTATAAAAGTTGGGATTAATCAGCTTTTCAGAGTGTTGGAGATTCGCAGTTGTGGACAAAGAAGTGAAGAACCCATTTTCTCTTATTATAATCATATCTATATAGGTTTTGGTAAAAAGTTCATTTGGTAGGTGAGAGATACGAGGAAGACAATATTACTTGACCTACACGAAATAACAGTGTGATTGTCCAATACCTGTTTGCCACTTCACTAACGTGTATAGTTGATCTCTAATTTTTTATGCTTATTGCTAGTGCTACTAAATTAGTATTCCCTTCTTAATGTACATCTAAGAAAACAATTAGAGATTTCTGAAAAACTGTTGGATTTCATCATATCTTTCTTACATTCTCTGTAATGGCCGACTCAGACTCGAGTCCTGCAAATTTCTTGACTCAAGCCGACGCTTTACTTCGGAAAAATTTCGTTTTTCAGGTTCTTAAATAAACTTCATAACTTATATAGCTAAAACAGATTAAAAATTCTACATTTCTTTGTGTTCTTTGATCCAGAAACGGAACATATGGAGCAATATACGTCTCATCACGATCCCTTTCTTCCTCTGTTTACTTCTCCTTATTGTTCAAATGCTTTTCAACACTCAATTCAACAACGTCCATGGTCAATGTCGCTGCAAGGACAAAACTTGCGACTTAAGGTATTTGACTTCTGAACAAGCATCCTTTTGCGCCATTCCTAATCCACCACAATGGACTCCATTACTGCAAATCCCGGCTCCTCAATACCGATCTGCGACCCCTTACACAAGCATTTCTTCCCCTACAACTTTTCTGTTCACCGGCAATAATCAGTCCCTCGGAAATAGTATGAACCTAATCAAACTACTCCTTTAAGAAATGAACATCTATAACTTCTCTGTTGTTTATGTTCAATAGAAATTTTGTTTTGCCAGTCCTGATGGGAAGAATGTTTAGCGATTCATCTGAAGTTGGTGGAAATTTAGCCAATTATGTCTTGGTAAGTTCATGAAACAATGTTACATCTTGAATACGTTTTTGTGTTCTCAATTTTTTTAACTTTATAATATATGTGTATATGTAGGGCTCATCATCTTTAACTGCATACACCAATTATATGGACTCTGCTTTCATCTCAAATCTTCCCATTTACAACATCCAACATAAATGCTCACCAAACTCTTCTCACTCGATCTTGATAAACCAATCACCTCTTGCTTTCCCCAAAGGTATAGCAAAAAATTTGTGACGAAATTCTTAAAGGTATACAATAATGTTTTTAACAACAGAGAATTTTCTTTCTTGTTGAGTCTAGAGGTAAACTGTGTCCAAGGATTAAAGTTGTGGCGAAATAGTTCTTCGGATGTAAACAAAAAGCTCTTCGAGGGTTACAGAAAAGGAAATCCAGACAAGAAGATCAACGAGTATGCTGCAGGTTTTGTCCTCATCATCCTCATCTCACCTTGGTACTTGTGTAGAAATAGTGTTGTGGCTTTTAAGTTTCCATTTTACAGCCTTTGATTTCCAGAACACAAATGGAAGTAATCTGAATGTTTATGTTTGGTACAACTCCACCTACAAGAACGATACAAAGGTTCGGCCAATCGCTTTGATTCGAGTCCCCCGCTTAGTCAATCTGGTAACTCTTCCATCAACATAAAGACTCAAAACATATACAGATGCTGTCATTTAGTAAGATATTTTGACTTCATATTTGCTTTTACCTATAATTTATCAGGCATCTAATGCATATCTTGAGTTCTTAAAAGGCTCTGAGACAAAGATACTCTTTGAGTTTGTCAAAGAAATGCCAAAACAAGAGACTACATTGCGACTAGACATTGCATCTCTAATTGGCCCGCTCTTCTACACATGGGTCACTCTGTTGTTATTCCCAGTAAGTCCTTAGATTGTATCAATGAAACATATTAAAACATTCCTCATCTCGGCTGGATCATATTATAGGTGATCTTAACAACACTGGTCTATGAGAAACAACAGAGGTTAAGAATCATGATGAAGATGCATGGACTTGGAGATGCTCCTTACTGGATAGTTTCATACATCTATTTTCTTCTCATATCCATTCTATACATGTTTTGCTTCGCGATATTCGGTTCAGCCATCGGTAAGCATAGCACAAACTCTATCGAATTTCCTAACTTTTTTGTTCCTTGTCAAATTATTATTGCTTTAACTTCTCTGCAGGGTTAAACTTCTTCCGGCTTAATCACTATAGTATCCAACTTGTGTTCTTCCTTATATGTATAAATCTTCAAATATCGGTCGCCTTTTTAGCCTCTGCAATATTTTCAGATGTTAAAACTGCTACAGGTACAATGTGAAGTGATTAATATGACCGCAGTTCTAAGTCAAGATAAATAATGAATCACAATTGTTACATTTCAGCTATAGCATACATATATGTCTTCGGAACCGGGCTCCTAGGGATCTTTCTTTTCCAATTCTTCTTGGAAGATCCTCTCTTCCCAAGTAAGTTATTTATACGAATCTTTACTAGTCAAATTGAAGAAGGTTTGTTTTAAACTTATATAAGTTTTTTTAGGAGGATGGATAATTGCAATGGAGTTATACCCTGGATTCTCTTTATACCGTGGGCTATATGAGTTATCACAATCTGCGTTTGCTGGAGATTACCGCGGCATTGATGGGATGAAATGGAGAGATTTTGGGAATGGAATGAAAGAAGTAACTTGTATAATGCTCATTGAGTGGCTCTTACTGCTTCTTTTAGCATATTACGTTGATCAGATCACTTACTCAAGGAAACATCCGTTGTTTTTTCTCCTTCAAAGCTCTTCAAAGAAGAAACAACATCATTTCTCTCAGAACCAAACTTCCAAAGTTGTCGTCCAAATGGAAAAATCAGATGTGTGTCAAGAGGTAATGAAGAAAACAGAGACCAGAACAGGTTAAGGTTCAATACTGACAAGGCTGAAAACAATTTGTATATATTTTTCTTTGGTACCAGAGAGAGAAAGCAGAGCAGTATTTACATAAATCAACTGGAAACTGTGCGGTTTTATGCAATAATCTGAAGAAGATGTACTCGAATCCACAGAAACTCGCGGTAAGAGGATTATCTCTTGCTTTACCTCAAGGAGAATGTTTTGGCATGCTTGGTCCTAATGGAGCTGGGAAAACCTCCTTCATCAATATGGTATGTAATTTATTGCCTATTGATCTTTTTGGAACCTATTGAACCAGTTTCTAATCTATTCAAAGATTCAAATGTCATGTGTAGATGACAGGAATCACTAAACCATCATCTGGCACAGCATTTGTCCAAGGTCTTGACATACTAACCGATATGGACCGGATATATACAAAAATTGGAGTCTGTCCGCAACACAAGTAATCTATAAAAACTCAGTATCTTTCTTCCTTGACAATAAGCCTGCAAACTACATTGTTTCTTAATTTATTTCATATACCTTTCTACAGTCTATTGTGGGAGAAGTTGAGTGGAAGGGAACATCTACTGTTTTATGGAAGGCTCAAGAATCTCAAAGGGTTTGTATTAACACAAGTAAGTTTATGTTTTAACTTGGTTGGTTTGTGGATCATTTCTGTATAAAGCAGAAATCGCTGAGTTTTTTTCTCTGGTTTTAGGCTGTGGAAGAGTCGCTTCGCAGTGTCAACCTTTTCCATGGAGGGATTGGAGACAAACAAGTTGAGAAATACAGTGGAGGGATGAAGAGACGGCTCAGTGTCGCCATTTCTCTTATAGGGAACCCGAAAGTAACTTAAAACCTCTCTTGCTTGATCTCTAAGATATATGATATGACTTTTTAACTTGTTATATGCGATAACTAATAATTATTTTGAGGATATCTTCAAGGTTGTTTACATGGATGAGCCAAGTACCGGACTTGATCCAGCTTCGAGGAAGAGTTTATGGGATGTCGTGAAACGAGCTAAGAGAAAAAGCGCGATAATACTCACCAGTAGAGTCATCTAAGCTTCTTATATCAATCTTTCTTGGTTTCATGATGTAGTCACAATAAGAAGGCTTTAGCTTTGGTTTTATGTTTCAGCTCATTCAATGGAAGAAGCTGAAGTTTTATGTGATCGTCTTGGAATTTTCGTCGATGGAAGTTTGCAATGCATAGGCAATCCAAAGGAGGTAAAATACAGTTTATATTTCAATAGTTGGAACAGAAAATCCTTAGAAGAAAGCTTTAAATAGAAAACCTATTGACAGTTGAAGGGTAGATATGGAGGGTCTTATGTGTTGACTATGACAACCTCAGAAGAACACGAACAAGAAGTGGAGCAATTAGTACATAACATCTCGAAGAATGCAAAGAAGATATATCGAACCGCAGGGACTCAGAAGTTTGAACTGCCAAAGCAAGAAGTGAAGATCTCAGAGGTATTTCAGGCAGTGGATAAGGCAAAGATGATGTTTCCGGTGATTGCTTGGGGAGTTGCAGACACAACTCTTGAAGATGTATTTGTAAAGGTTGCTCAACCTTCTTAACTAACAAATATTATAATGTCTCCTAGTGATCAATCTTAATCTTATGTAAAGCTCAAAGTGACAAACTATGTTTAATCTAAGAATCTCTACCCAGTTATGCTCTTATTATTAGACATTTAAAGGACACATTGCAATGGCTTATACAGTGTTGTTATTAGCCTTTATTTTATAATGCTAGTTTGTCTTGAAGATATGTTAGGTTCACCACTGAGATATGATTAACCTCAAACATAGACTTGGTTCTAGTGGTTGGTCAAAATCTTGTGAATCCACTGGATGAAATCAAAATCAAGGAAGTGAAGGAACCCAAGTAGAGAATGCTTAGATAACAAGCCCAAATCTACAGAATTGTTGTCCTCCTCAACATCTAATTACGACAAGCATAACAGCTAATTGCTCCATATAATTGTTTAGTTTTCAATATGTTTAGAGTTTTCTATTTCCGAGGTCTTGTGGATTTCATTAGATAGAGAGCCATAGAGGTTATAAAATTGAAATATATAAAAAGTTCAAATTTTGTTAGTTATTTAAATCTGATTATTAAACAACATATGATTCGTCTTGTCGTATTTCGATAATTTGATGTGACACTTCTAAGATTCTTCATTATATTAGTATTATTATTCACCTACTCGCGGTGTAAATGATAATTGTGGAATTGTGCTAAATCCGGAATCTCGCAGAATTTTTTTTTGTTGCAGAATCTTGCAGAATTACTTAAAATCAAATAGTAACAGCTGATTTCTGCTAAATATAGAATTTGGCAGATTTTATTTTAATAAATCGACAAAATCTAATTCATAGTCAAAGTCTACCCTACAATTCTATTTAATCTACTTCTAATAGTACGTTGAACCCTTAATGTTAAATTTATATACTAAAAAATTGGAACTCGAATTAAACTGAGTTCGAACCAAAATAAGTGAAATATAACAATACATCAACAATATTACTTATAGTTAATTGTATATTTTATTTTATTTTTAAACTAATTGGTTGTACTATAATTAGGTAATAAAAATTAATTGGTTGTGGTATAATTAGCTAATAACTTAAAACTTAATTAAAAAATTAATATCTCATGAAATTAGCGTAATTGTAATAATTAGTTGTAGTATAATTAGCTTATAAAAATTATGTAACAAAAGTGACTACATGCCACGTACCCCAAATGTCACGAAAAGAAAAGAAAAGAAAATATATATAATACAATTACTCAAAATTCCTCACCCAATTCCTCACTTGCAAATGGTACAAATTTTAAAATAATTCAGCTGAATACAATATTTCCACACATTCAACTCAATTCCATAATTACCAGTTAGGTCCTAAATGATTTTTTTGCAGTATAGTTGATTTACTTCTATTCGGCTATATTAAAGCTTCGAATGGTAAATACAGATCAGAAAATACAGATCATGCAGAACATATGTAGATCACGCAGATCATGCAAAACACATTTTATATTATTATTTTATTATAAGATACTTTTTTAATTTTGTAACTATTATTTTGTTATATTATCGGACTCAAACTCGGACATGAACCAAGAACCAAACGAATACCCACAAACCCAATATTATAGTATTTTTAGAGTATTTTATGAATTTTTTTTTTTGGTAATTTTAGATGTTTTTTTGAATATTTGGGTATTCAACTATGTTTTAAGTATTATTTTGGTATTTTAAAAAATATTTATTGGTATTTTAGGATATTTTTGGGATATTTGAGTATTTGGATAATTTATTAGTTTTTTTAATCTTATAAATTAATGTTGTATGGAACCGATCCAAAACCAAACAAAAATAGTGTTTTTTAGTGGTTCTAAATTTGGATTTAAACTCGAATAAAACTAATCCGTATTTTTGTTTATCTTTGGTACATTTTTATGATTGTCCTATATTTCTATAACGTTTTATAGTAAATGTTCTTGCAAATTAATTTTTATATTTGTTGGTTTTTTATGTTGGCAAACAAAATTCATAATAATCAAAATTTCTTTTAATAAATAAAAAGAACAACAAAATAGAACTAATTGATCATAACCGTTATAATAAAACCAAAAAGCAATTTGATTCTATGAAAACTACTCGCTAAATTACATTAGATTATTTTCATTCCGGCCAAATATTCGTGTTTATTTTATAATATTTTAGGAGGAGAATCATTATCGTATTGTGATATGTGAGATTATATTATTTATTCAAATTTTAGAAGAATTTATATTTTACTAGTTTACATTCTTAATATAATTAACTAGATAAAGGCCTTGTGCAATACACGGGTTTTCTTGCGCTTGAAAAGTTTATTTTCAAATTTTGGTCATTATTGTATCCTCATTTTTTGAATCAAATCATAAAGCAGACACTCTTGTCCGATGTGCAAGAAACTCTTCTTTATATAATAAGATTTATTTTTAATTTTTTTAATATATCATCAAAATTTCTATGATCGTGAGATTTGACACGCGGAAGAATCCAATTAATTAGTAACTTTGAGAAACTTTATTTTATATAATAAGATATTGCATGCTGAATACTGACTAATCTCTATAGAGATAATTATCTATATATAATATTTATTTTATAAGTAAGATATTTGTAATTATTTTATTTTATTAAATTTTGTTTTCCTTTTAGAATATTAACAATATTATTATTTTTAAATTATGATATAGTTAATTATTTACTATTTCTTTTTATCTTAGGATTCGGTTCCGTCATATAATATGATTTCAAATAGATATAAATATTTTGTGTCATAGTTATGATTATCTTCTTTTTTATTGTTAATTTTTTTAAATATATCAAAGAAAATTTTATGATCGTTGGATTTGACACGTGGAATAATCATGTTAAATACTAACTTCGAGAAACTCTTCTTCATATAATAAGATTTAATTCTTTCATATAATAGGATTTCAAATAGATATAAGTATTTTGTGAAAAGGTTATGATTATCTTTTTTTTAATTGTTTTAAATATGTTACCAAGACTGCAAAAAAAAAAAAGATCAGAAAGGGAGCACGGGAAACATGGATGCTCATGGTCATGAAATACCTGCCAGAAAAGGTAAACCCTCAGCAAAGAGCAAAGTGGGACAGCCTTTGGCTATTCAACCAGATTCAGTCTTCTCTCGTATAAGTAAAGACAAAGGCAAGGAAACTGACGAATGCCCTGTTATGGTTTGGCGTGTGAAGCCACCTTCTACTGACTCTTCAACTAGTCAAGCTCAGAATCTACAAAGAGGGCAAAATCCACCTCTCACTTTGATGGATGTTGTAGCTCCGCTACACAACCACTTCGTGATCTGTCTGCTTTTGTGGTGATGCAAAGATTTAACTATCTCAAATATCCTACTGCATTATCATCGTTGCAATACAAAAAGGGTCAATCAATTGGGAGAGCAACTAGCAATTAGGATGCGATTCAACTTATCTAATTCAAGCCAATTCAGATATTGATTATACTATCAACATATTGAGNTTGAGCAAATAAACTAACAAATAACCAAAGCAAATAGGAATCAGAAATACAGAACCAGAATCAGATAGCAATAAGGAGAACATAAACAAAACGATACAAAGCACTAAAGAGCAAGAGTAAATCAGCAGGATAAGCAGATCTCAAGGATGGGAATCATGGATCAGTGAAGCTCCTTAATCTATCAAAGATGCCTAACAAAACTCAAACAGAGGTGATCTCTAGACAGCAAGTTCACAAGTAAAT